>VZSF01005798.1:73928-139019 GCA_013398295.1 Chionis minor | reverse complement strand
GGGGTCGGCGCCGGGGGCTGGGGCTCGTCCCCGGGGCTGCCCCCGGCTCTCCCGGCCACGGCTCCGGCTCCGGCGCCTCCGCGACCCCGAGGGGAGCGTCCCTACCGCCGCCGGCTTCTCGCCTTCCCTGCGGGCAGCCCGCGGCGCTGGCAGCGGCGCGCCCCCGGCCCCGAGGGTGCCCCCCCAAGATGGCGGCCTCCCGCGGGCCCCTGCGCTGCGGTGTACCCCGGCCCACGGCCTGGCCGGAGAGGGGCTCCGGGGGGGTCGCTGCCGGTCGGAGGAGGGTCCGCAGTGTCCCCCCTGGCCGCTGCTGGCGTGCCGGGACCCTGTGCGGGGTCACCAGTCGGGGCCCTGCCCTCCGGGGGGGCTGCGCAGCCTCGGGGGGGGCAGAGCGCCCTGGGCTCCTTGCGGAAGAGCCCGGCGGGTTCCATGGCCGCGGGGCGGTTTGTGGCCTCTCTCCTGGCTGGTTTTTAAGGGGACTGAGGCTCGGCTGCGGTCCCTGAGCCCGGGGTGGCCCCGCGGGGTGGGAGAGCGGGGAGGGGGCCTGGCAGGTCTCCGTGGCCGCCTTGTCAACCCCGCTGGCGCTGAAGGTCGTCTGAGGGTTTTAAAATCTCCTGGCAACGTGCGGCATAGCGGTTCCTTTCCAACCAATGGGAAAATAAGATCGCTCGGAACGTCGCTCGGAACGTCTCCGTATTCTCGCTCTCTGTGCGGCCGTTCGGGGCTGCCCGTTAGCGCAGGTGCTCGGTGCCTGCCGGGACGGTGTTTGGATCTCGGGAGAGGAGCCGGGGGGTGGGAAGCACCGTATTGGACGTCTGGGGGCAGAGGGTCCAGCCTGGGGCGGGGAACTGGAGCTCAGAGGGGCTGCAGGGTCTCTGGGAAGGCACGGTTCTGGCTCTGATCCCGTTTGCCGGGCGCGGGGCCCTGGGCCAAAGGGAAGGGTGAGCGCTTGCCGCCATTCACATTCACTAAGGGTGCGGGAGACGGGCTCGGGGATGTGGGCTTGGCAGCTAAGCCGTAGGGTGGCACAGGGGGACTGGTGGCAAAGGTGGGGACACCGCGACAGGTTCACGGCCACTCCCCAGTAACCGTGGGAGGGTGAGGGCTGGATACTGATGGGCCCCTGTGACTGGGGGTTTGGCCACTTTGGCCAAGACCTGAGCTTAGCCGGAGCTCCGGGACCCCAGACAGAAGGCTGGGGGAGTGCCCGGTGGGCAATCAAGTGCCCTGAAACAGCATGTGACAGTCCCCACCTGTGGGGATGATCTTGCAGCATCTGGGAGGGGCAGTGATCTCCTTCATGCTGGAAATGTCCAGACAAAATGGGACACTCACTTGCGTTTTCTCCTCTGGCTGCTTGTCCGTGCACATCCAAAGTGCTGGAAACTGGTGTGGATCCTGCTGCCCCAGAAATCAAGGTTATTCTCTGAAACAGTCAAGCCACATAGTGCACTTGTCAGCCTTCTTGGATGCACCCATTTCCATGGTGGGGAGATGACAGAAGCACCGGGGGCACCCTGGGGCTGTCTTCCCTACTCGAGGATGGTACGTCCCTGACACAGGGCTACCTACCCCTTTCTTTCATAGAGTCATAGAATGGTTTGGGTGGGAAGGGACCTTGAAGACCATCCAGTCCCACCCCCCTGCCCTGGGCAGGGACACCTCCCACTAGACCAGGTTGCTCCAAGCCCCGTCCAACCTGGCCTTGAACCTCCAGGGATGGGGCAGCCACAGCTTCTCTGGGCAACATGGGCCAGTCCCTCACCACCCTCACAGGCAACAATTTCTTCCTGAGATTTCATCTAAATCTCCCTTCTGACACTTTGAAGCCATCACCCCTCGTCCTATCACTACATGCCCTTGTAAAAAGTCCCTCCCCAGGTTTCTTCTAGGCCCCTTTCAGACACTGGAAGGGGCTCTAAGGTCTCCCCGGAGCCTTCTCTTCTCCAGGCTGAGCCCCCCCAGCTCTCCCAGCCTGTCCTCCCAGCAGAGGGGCTCCAGCCCTCCCAGCATCTCCGGGGCCTCCTCTGGCCCCGCTCCAACAGCTCCGTGTCCTTCTGCTGTTGGGACCCCCAGAGCTGGACCCAGGATTCCAGGTGGGGTCTCCCCCGAGCGGAGCAGAGGGGCAGAATCCCCCCCCGTCCCTGCTGCCCACGCTGTGGGGATGCAGCCTGGGATGCGGGGGGGTTTCTGGGCTGCCAGCGCACGGTGCCGGCTCCTGTTGTGCTTTTCACCCACCAACACCCCCAGGTCCCTCTGCTGGGGGCTGCTCTCCAGCCATTCTCCACCCAACCTGGATTTGTGCCTGGGATTGCCCCGACCCAGGTGCAGGATGTTGCACTTGGCCTGGTTGATTGACCTTGATGAGGTTGGCACAGCCCCACCTCTCCAGCCTGTCCCGGTCCCTCTGGATGACATCCCGTCCCTCCAGCGTGTCGACCACTCCACACAGCTGGGTGCCATTGGCAAACTGGCTGAAGGTGCACTCGGTCCCACCATCCATGTCAGCAACAAAGATGTTAAATAGTACTGGTCCCAGTAGGGACCCCTGAGGAACACCATTTCTTGAGGAGCTGTTTGTTGGCCGCTGTTGCTGAGCCACGCTCTTCATCTGAGTCTTGGGCAGGTTAAAGGGATATGGTGTGAGTGGCCATGGTGGCAGGGACCTGTTGCCAGCTGCTGACTTCATCCCTCTGCGGGGACATGGGTGACTCTGCAGCCTGGCGCTGCTGAGCCCAAGCTGTGGTGTCGCATGGGTGAACATGGGGACGGATAGTGGGGGAGCAGAGGAGTGGGATCCTGCTGGAGCAGAGCATTGCTCCCCGCACGCCTACCCATTATCCAACAGCTGGGGTGGGAACTGGAAAGATTTGAGTGGGATTTATCCCATTGAGCCTTGAAAGGCGCAACCCTTCACAGGCGCCGCCGTGGGCAGGGGCACTGTGGGGCTCTTTCCATCCCCGTGGGTTTGTGCGGATCCCGGGATGCAGTCAAGCTCCCGCATTGGTATGCAGAAGGGGGAGAAGCCCAAGAACTGCGATGCACAAGGCAGGCGCCGCCATTCCTCAGCCTGATAAGGAGGGACAAGTGATAAGGAGAAAAAGGCCTTTCCGAGTGTGTGTCTCTCCTGCTCCGTGCCGGGGTGAGAGCAGCCGCGCTTTGGACTGTCCTTTCTGCTTCTCCAGGCTCCTGCTGGCTCCGTATCGACCGCTGACACCGCGCCTTCCCCTGGATCTGCCGAGCTCTCCTTACTTGTTGCCTTTTGGTGTCATTTTTTTCCTGCTGTCATTCTTCTGGCTGCCCTTCTGCCAGAATAAACCCATCATTCCTTGTTTGCTCTGCCTCTTGTTTCCCGGGGCCGTTTTTCACTCTGGCAGGTGCATGGTGCCGTCTCTGCCGTAGCGATACGCCGCTCATGTAAATGGGCAGGAAGAGGAGGAAGCCCCACAAAGAGGAACGCAGCCGGTGGATTTGGAAGCAGCCCTTTTTCATAACCATTGAGCTGTTTTCTTCTTGGCGCAGCAGCTTGTGCCTTCACTTGCATCTCAGCAAGAGGGAAGCCTCCCCCTGCTCTGGCTTCGTATTATTTACAATTGTCAGACTTGTTGCTGCCCCAAGAACGGCGCAGCGTGCAGCTATGAACCTGCAATAATTACTTGACCCAGCTTCAACATCCATTTGTCTAACGTCGCTGTGATCGGCGATCACAAGCTAAAGGATCAAGCAGTCATTTTGTTCTGAGTTGGCTCTTGCTTTTCTTGTGTGCCTCTTGCCAGGAGCCCCGGCGTTAGGAGCGGCCCCAGCTCCCACCCCCGGAGCGGCGCATCTCCGTCTCCGTTGCAGGCAGCCTCTGCTCTGGGGGACGCAGAAGACACTGCTGGGCTGGGATAAATGAAAGTGGTCGGGGACTCTGTTGCGTCCCCTTGGTAATAAGAAAGAAAGAAGGATTGTTGTCATGAGTATCGCTCGCCCGCTCCTGGCCGTTCCCCTCTGCCAGCCTGCAGGTATGTTTGCTTTGTCTGCTGGAAATGCAGATTAGAAATCAGGATCAAGCTTGGAGATACCCACAGGAGCAAGATGGGGCAGCGGGTGATGCTGTTTGAATCGTACATGGTGTCGTCCCCCCCGAAAAAGGTCACAACAGCACTGCGGTTCTCTTAAACCGATTGGGTAAACCGCAGTAACCGGTGTGTGACACAAGGAGTGGAGGTGGCCCACGGTGTCAGGACCTGCTCCCACATCCCCCTCCAAACTCTGTCCCAGCCACCTCCTTTGGCTTATGGCACCCATCGGCTGCGTTGTGGCACTGAGGTGTTCCTTGAGAAATAAGAATACGGGGAAAGAGAAGATGGGCAGATGTCACGAGGGCCACAAGGGAGAGAGGAAAAGGGATGGAGAGCACGAGAGCCCCTAGTCCCCCCAGTTCCCTGGCAGGCTGGAGGTAAGGGTTGGGGTAAGGACCAGGACTTGCCCAGCACTGGGAGCTGGAGGGAAGAAATGAGAGCGATGTTCTGGAGTTGTCTTGG
Source organism: Chionis minor (assembly GCA_013398295.1). Classification (NCBI taxonomy): domain Eukaryota; kingdom Metazoa; phylum Chordata; class Aves; order Charadriiformes; family Chionidae; genus Chionis; species Chionis minor. Next base: position 134,493 of record VZSF01005798.1, on the reverse strand, counting down.
GGAAGAGCAAATCTTCATCAGAAACTGGGACAAAAGATCCAAACCTTGGCGTTGCTCCGTGGAAATTCTGGAGTGTGTTGTTCCGTGAGGAGGAACAACTTCCCCATGGGAGGAAGCTGTTGGTGAAGGTGACACAGAGGTGGAGGTGGGCAGCAGGGAGCGGGGCCAGGGCCCATCCCAGGGGGACCTGCGGGGGGATGCCAGTTCCTGGTCAGGGGGACCCTGCGTGGCCGGAAGCCGCAGGCACAGAGGGCCGGGAATGCTTGGGAGGCAGGAGCTGTTTCTTCCATTTTAACAACTAAATATTTTCTTCTCGTTAATATCACCTTGATGACAAATAATCTAAACTTCACTTGCTTTGGGCAACAGTGGCTTCTTAAACCTTCACCGCTTTATATTTATTCATGTGTATGTGCAAACTCATGTCTGCTACAAAATTTTCTGCTGAGATCCCCACCAGCCAAGGGATTACAAGACAGAAGGAAGGCGGGACTTGGAAAATCGATAGCATTCACGTCTTAGAGTGGAGCGAGGAGCAGTGGGACACAAAGCTGAAGGCTGTCTGTTGCTAATTAATCTGCCAGCATCATCCCAGCGATGCCGATCGATCTCCATCCCCCCGGGGCAGAGAGGGAGCCCGCCTGGATCTCCCCGCAGGTGGGGTGCTGGCAGAGTCTCGGGAAGGTCATCGATTGTCTGGCTCCCACCTTGGCTCCCCTGTACCACACAGTGTCCTCGGATCCGGGGTGGGATTTCAAGGGGAGAGGTGGAATGGGGAGATGACGGCGCGGCAGCACACAGGCACGTGCGTGCAGGTAGTGGGTAGCCGGGAGGGTGAGTTTGGGTTGATTTATGAGGCCCTGAGCTGGGCTCGTGCTAATAAATTAAAGAGAGGAATGAGCTGAAACAAAGCCCTGCAGTCTCCTTTACTCATCGCGCTCCTGTAATACCTTGGAGAGATAAATAAGAGAGCGGACACAGGCTCAGGGCTCCCCTCCTGGGAGGAGGGGGCTGGAACGTGGCTGGGGTGTCCCAGGGCCTTCCCAGAGGTGCCCCCACGCTGCTGGAGAGGCCTCGGGTGTCCCATGCAAGCGGATGATCTTCCACTACCAGGTGGGAAACCTGCTTCAGGCTTTGGAAACGTGGTCTCCTGTCCTGCCTGGAGGTACCACGTGTGGTACCTCATCAGCTGCGTGGGGCCTCTCCAGCCCTGTGTACAGGAACACTCCTGTTCCGCTGTGTCTGCTGGAAACATCCCGGCAGATGCAGCCTGGGATTAGAGTCGCCTTTCTGTGACTTTAAGACATCGGCAGCTCATAATTCATCCTGTGATCAACCAATACCCCCGATCCTCCTCCTCCTCAGTCATTTTGAAGGGATGAGCTCTCAGCTGACAGCAGAAATCCTTGTTTATTAGTCCCTGCATGCACGCCTGACCTTGACATCCATATCCCTGCTGCCGTTCCGCTCCCCCGGGTCATTCAGTGCTTCCAACACATCCTGCCGCTTCTCGCTGCTGAGGACACCTCCTGGCTTTGTGGCGTTAGCACGTTTTGCTGAGCTTACTCTCCTCTTTGGCGCAAAGATCATCGGCAGAAATGCTGGGTGCGATGTCCAGCAGCATCCCAGGTCCGAAACTCCCGGGGCTCCGTCAGTAACGGCCTCCCCGCACAGTTCTCAGAGCTTCTTACTACTGATATTTGCTCCAAGCGCCATTCCAGGTGCGCCGGAGAAGCTCAGAAAGTCAAAACCACCTCCCATGTGTTTCCGAATTCTCTTCTTTTCAAGGAAAAGTGCCAAATTATTGTGGATGATCAACCTTCATTGAACCCGAGTGGCATCTTTCCCCATTTTATCTCACTGTCACCAACTTGCCCAAACATGAGGGATCCAAGAAACACTTTGTGCCTGTAGACAAACTATCCTGCTTTGATGGTGACACAAAGGTGGAGGTGGGATTTAGTGCTGTCCTGGTGTGAGCGACACAGGACTAATTTCTTTCCTAATGCTTGGGAAAGCTGTACTTGTGTAAGACTCTGGTGTCTGAATTAGTGAAGATATTTACTATATAGCCAGCTATGGTGTGTGGGTTTCAAGGTCTCAGTGTTTTTGAGCTGTCCAGGTGCAGGGATGAGGAGGAGCGAGACCCGGGCACTTGACCCAGCCTGGCCAACAGGATTGTTTCATACCATGAACGTCACATTCAATATAAATTAGAAAGTCTGCTGCGAGGGGGTTCTCTCCCCCTTGCTCGGGTTCTCCCGCTTGCTTGTGCTCTCCCCCTTGATGGCTCTCCCTTGATGATGGCGATCCAGAGGACTTCTTGCCCCGGTGCCGGATCCCTGAGGCCTTCTCTTCCTCCTGGAGCTGTAGCGCTCGCAGTGTCCGACATTTACTGTCCACTGCTGGGAGCGCACAGCTTCCAACTGATATAGTTGGCTGAGTATAATCCTTGTACTGTATATTCGGGTATCGGGATCAGTATGGGTTCCTTTGTGTTCGTATTGTTAATTATCCATTTCTATCCTATTAAATCTGTTTATCTTTCAACCCCTGGGTTTTCTTGTTTTCTTCCTAATTCCCCTTCCTGGGTGGGGAGGGGTCATCGGGTGAGAGAATAATTATCTAAGCGACAATAAATTGTTATGGGTTTTCTCAAACCATAACAAGTGCCCAGCCCAGCCCAAACCCCGACACCAAACCTTCAAGTTTTGGAATGGTTTGATGCCTAATTCTCAGAACCAAGCTCCCTGTTATGGTTTGGGGAAGCCACAATAATTTATTGTCATTTAAACAATTATTCTATTACTTGATGACCCCTCCCACCCGGAAAGGGGAATCAGGGAAAAAACAAGGAAACCTGGGGACTGAAATATAAACAGGTTTAATAGAATAAGACTAGATAATTAACATTAGTAACACTAAAGAACCAATATTGATCCCAATACCAATAGGAAATTCCCAAGGATTACACTCAGCCCATTCTATCCGTAGGAAGCTGTGCGCTCCCAGCAGGGGACAGCCAATGTGGGACACTGCGAGCACTGCAGCTTTGGGAGGAAGGGAAGGGCTCAGGGCTCCGGCAGTGGGGCGAGAAGTTCTCTGGATCGCTGCCATCAAGGAAGAGAGAGAGAACTCCTCAGTAAAATTCCTAATTTCTATTGACTGTGCTGTGCATGGTGTGAAATAACCCTGTTGGCAGCTCGGGGCACGTGCCGGGGTCTCGCTCCTCCTCATCCCTGCACCTGGAGAGCTCGAAAACACGGGGACCTTGAAACCTGCACACCCTGGCTGGCTGTAAAGTAAATATTTTCACAAATTTAGATGCTAGAGTTTTCTAAAAGTGCAGTTTTCCCAAGCATTAGACGATAAATTAGTCCTGTGTCACTCCAACCAGGACACTCCCCTTGCCCGGAACAGGTTGCTTTCCATCGCTGACTCTGCCGCAGTCTGATGGCTGTTGGCAGCTCTTTTGCCTCCCTTGTGGCAGCGAACAGCAGCTTCCTGGGACAGCCATGCAGTTTCCTGGGGCTAGATGGGGTTTGGAAGCCAGAGGAAAGCTTCCCGATTGGAAAACACTAGAAGTCAGAATTTTTTGTGTTGTGCTGGAGACAGGCAAAGCTGCTGGGAAGGGGCAACCGGGAAGTCCTCCGTACCTAGGCGATGGCATGAGAGCCATGAAATTGTGGAGATCTAACACCTCCTGCAGACAAGCAGCACTCATCGAGTCACGGATTTGCCCATTTTTTGAGCCTGGGGCTGAACCAGCATCGGGAGGAGACTTTCCACCGACCTCGGCGGGCTCTGAGTCAGGAGCTACTTGAGTCCCAGTCCCAAACCAGCATCTCACCGCTTCCCTCTCGCCATTGCTCCCCAAATCAGAGCTGATGAGCAGCCTCTCTAGACTGATGTACTCCATACACCGAGAAAGTTATTCATTGCCACCCACGCAGGGCGGGGGTTAAATAACCCCCCCAGGCTCATAACTTCTTAAACGCCCTTGAAGCACCTGTGGAGGTGGCCGGGGCTGCTGCATGACGGGGTTTCCCTCTGGGCAGCCGAGTGTCTTCGTTAGGGAGGATAGGTCCTGAGAAACACTAATAAGAACTTTAACAGTGTAACCGTGTTAAATATTTAATGATCTTTTCCTTTAACAGACTTTAATTACAATCGCTGAGCGCACGTTTGCCTTATTAAAACCGGCACTGAAGCGATAGCACGGCGTAAGGATAAAAATCCAAATGCTGAAGGAGCGCTGCTCCTCTCCAAGGACTTTTCATCAGCCACGCCAGCGGTGACCGCGAGCGGTGGTGAGCCCCCGGGATGGCCCTGCCTGGCTGTCACCTCCTGAAAACACCTTCCGGAAAGCGCTGCTGAAAAAAAAGATGGCAAAATTGCTCCCTCAAGTAACTCCCAGCCTGGCGATACGCCAGGACCTGGGGATGTCTGGCTGCTGCAGGAGGACTGCGGAAGAGAAGCTAAATGCTTAAACGATGCCTCAGAGATGTATTGAAAAATCTGCAAATCTAAATTTGCTGATTACTTTCAAAGGTGACATCATGTATTTTTAAGTTTGGTTTTTTTTTTTTTTTTTTTTTTTTTTGCTCTGGGGAGCTAGTGGAAATTTTCTTGTTTTCATCGAGACAGAGCAGAAGTGGATGCTAATACATGGGAAGAGCTAAGCTGCAAGGATAAATTGTGATGCTCCTCTGACCACAGCCTTCGCATGCTGCCCACTTACTCATCTCCCCCAGGATTCAAGCCCCACTTGTCCGACCTGTGACTCATTTTGGAGAACAGTAATATTAAACTCATCCCACCAGGGAAATCTGTCCTTCCTCCCACGGGCTGGGTTTGTCTTCTTCCCCCTTTCTCTGCAGCCCGAAGGCTCAGCTGGGAACATTTAGTGGCTCAGAAGATGCGCTGAAGGTGCGATATTTATTCCCTGCGTCTTCAGCATGGAAAAGGAAACTCTCTCCCACTGAAATTTATTGGTTTCACAAACTATCCAACGTGTCTTTAACCATAATAGGCTCCTGCCACGTGGAACCTTAACACGTGCAGGGGGTTTGTGCCAATCCACCTGGTTTTTGGCTGTGCTAATGCAATCCTTTTGGTTTCTCCAACAGCAATCTGAGTGATGGAGTTACGTGTGCCGGTTTGGCACTCAGAGGCTCAATGTGGCACTCGGCTCGCCCCATCCGACACCGGCACAGCAGGCGAGCCCCCACCGGGAAAAGGGAGAAGACACTGTAAGCAGGGATTTATCCTGAGAGGCTGGTTTTGGGGGATGTTCCACAAATATAACCTTGCCTCCACTCTCTCCTTTGCTGCAACCCAGAAAAAAGCAGCCGGGCACTTGGGTATGCTTGGAAAGGTGACTTAGATGTCAAGATGTGCCAGGGAAGGTTTAGACTGAATATTTGGAAAAATATCTTCACAGAAAGGGTTCTCAAGCATTGGAACAGGCTGCCCAGGGCAGTGGTGGAGTCGCCATCCCTGGAGGTATTTAAAAGACGGGCAGACGTGGTGCTGAGGGACATGGGTTAGGGGTGGGTTTGGCAGGGTTGGGTTGACGGTTGGACTCCGTGATCTTAAAGGTCTCTTCCAACCTGGGTGATTCCATGATTCTGTGTCACCAGTGGGGATCTAAGGGGGTTTGAGGGTATCACAGGAGAGATGCTGAAGGAAGAAGGAGCCCGTGGCCACGCACTCCCCAGCAGGAGCTGCAAGGAGAGGAGCAGGGTGAGAGCACAAAGGTCTCAGCAAAATGTCCCAAACCACCATGGGCAGGACGTGCCTGGCGTTGCCTGCCCACGGGAGGCTATGAAAGGGCCAGGACTCAGCAGTGCTGGTGCTTCGAAAGCAGAACCTGGGGCGCTGGGGACTTGGATCCCCTCAAAATGTGGATGTGTGGCTGCACAGGCTGAGCAGCCCTGGGAGCCAGGTCAGCCCACCAGCATTTTGCATCTCACCCAGGTCCTGGCTGGGCACCCGGGAGGTTTCTGTGCCTCCAGACTGTCAGCTCAGGTCAGCCAGCATGCAGAAGCCTTTCTCTCTCATCCCTGAGGTCCTGCCCGGGTTTGCTCATTTCCCGGTTGCTTCCCTGTGTCTCTTGGTGGGATCTGGCAGGTACCTGCCAAGTGTGAACCAAGCCCAGGGTGCATCGGTCTACGCTGGCCAGGACAGAGGAGGCTCAGGGCAACCCTGAATTTCCTGAGCTGTCAGGCGGTGACAGGTTGTGGGATGTCTGCAACACATTCCCTCATTTCATTGGAAAATAACTGGAAGGCTGATGGGATGGTTTTCTCCGCATTCAGCGCACACACACGCCGGACCGGCTTCCCATGAAGTGTCACCCTTGCCTCTCACCGAGGAGGGTATCCTCAGCATGCCCCAACCCGAAACCCCCATCTCTGGGGACGCCGATGACAGGGCCACGTCTGTCCCAACACCGTCCCTCTGCGGTGGCTGGTTGGGTGCTTTACACCCCCCTCTCTCTGCTTCCCGTCCCACTGCCACAGAGCAGGCTGTCCCCTCCCAGAGGAAGGGGTTAAAGCGACCCTAACCCCTGAAAACGCAACCCAAAGGTCCTTCCTTTTGCCTCTGCAGTGCTCCCGTTCCGGAGGCTTTCCCTGCGGCGCCCGGAGGTGTTTCATCAAACAGAGCGTGGGAGCAACGTGGTGCCGAGGGGCAGGTATTTCTCACAGCCGCCCCTCCGTCGTGTCGTGTCGTGTCGTGTTGTGTCGTGTCATGTCATGTCATGTCATGTCATGTCATGTCATGTCATGTCATGTCATGTCATGTCATGTCATGTCTCATCATGTCATGTCATGTCATGTCATGTCTCGTCTCACTGGGCTTTCCCTGCACCCTTCCCTGGTGCACCGGAGTCACATCCCTGCTGGTGGTGATCTCCAGCAGCTCTGGCCGCGGCTCCCGCGGCGCCCGGGGTGCAGCCCAGGAACGGGACCTGAAGGTTTTTTGCAAGATATTTCTGTTTTCAGACAATTCCTGCTCGCTTAGAGCAGAACGCGGCTTGTTCATCGTGATCTAAACCCGTTCAACCTCCGCTAACCTCTGCAGCACCGTCTGCTTCGTTGAGGTATCTAAATAAGTAAAACTTGATATGCTAATGAGTGTCTGCATTCACCCAGGCATCACAGAGTGGCCCTAGGAAAAGCTTCCCCATTAAAGAGCAGCCTGCAGGCTATTTTCAAGCCTCGTTCCACCCGTGGCGGCTTACGGCTTGACGATTTTGGGGAAATCAGTTGCAAAGTTTGCGGATGTATCAAAATCTAACGTATGGCTGCGCCTAGCGCAGATTTCTTCTCACTGCCATGGTAACCAAACTCACTAAAAATAAAAAGTATTCCCATAAATGTCAAAACACACCATGCTTCCGTGACGTAGGGAGTATGTGACCTGAAATCTGTAATCATTATGTAACGACGTTTAACATTACAGTAATTACATAGGAAAATTGTCTCTGGGTAAGACGTTTTGCATAACTTTGGTAGTCAGTCTGCTTCCCTGTATTCTTTGATATTTATGTTGTTAATGCGGTAATTAGATGCTTAATGTAGCTGTTTAACATCTGCTATGATGCGTTACACGCGAAGGGAGACATTGCGCTCGTGAGGTTGGTGCCGTTGTCCATCTTCTCTAAACGATCGCTGAAGAAACCAGTGTCTGGGGCTTGGCAAAATCGGGACTTTTGGAAAAGCCACGCCTGTGCAGGTGGCAACGTGGCGTGGACTTGGACAGCCGGCCTGCGGGGAAGACCCCGTGGACATGCCAGGTGCGTTTCACCTGCTCACTCCCAGATGTGCAGATATGTCACCAGCTTGTAGCCCACAGGAAGAGGCATCTCTGTCCAGTGGCTCCGTCCAAGGGCTCGATTCATCTCTTCCTAAATCAGACATCTGAAATAAGGCAGGGGCTTGGAAAGGGAGCCTGGGGAGACTTGCTCAGATGTAGATGTCTTCATGGAGGACAACTAATGTTAGGTGAGATGAGGTAGGTGGGTTGATACCCACATGCTGAATGTGTTGTGCTAAGTGGCCTTCAGATGAAGCCCATGACTCCAGCACACTCACTCTGCTTCCGAGACCGCACAAGAGGCTGGGGTTGTCTCTGCCAAGGTCAGCAGAAGCTGCCACCGAGCCTCACCATGGGAATTTGCTGATGCTCATGCTGCTGTGTGTTTTCCCTTCCAGAAGAGCCAACATAGGAGGTGGGTTCCTCACCAGAAGGAAGACAAGAGGCCTGTCCTGGGAAGGTGCTGTGAGACACAGCACTCTCCCCAGGGCTGTCCGGCCTCAGATCCCGGGTCCTGCCGGCTGGATGCCAAACCTTGGCAGAGAGAATCTGACCTGACCTGAAGCCATGGTGGTGCCCAGACCCTGGCAGAGGGATCAAACATCCCACCTCCTGGTGGTGTGACAGTACCCACCCTGGAATTGTTGCTGTCCTGGCAATGTGTCTGGCCCTCCGTGTGCCTCCCATGCAGTCAGGACAGGCAGGAGAGCTTGTTCAGGAAGACCGGCCCATCTGCAGAGGAGGCTTGGATAATCTTGGGAGACCTGTTTATCTTGGAGCCGTTGCCTTTCCAGCCGCCATGTGGGCTTCCTCACTGAGCCAGCAGGTCCCACACTGAAGGCGGTGGGAAGGACAGCAGCAGGTAGACCCTTCACTCCTGCCCCTTTGGGCTGGGGCGGTGGCTACGGTGGGGGTTGAGCTCCAGCCCTTGGTGGGATAGTGGAGCTGATCCCACGCTCACCTTCATGGAATCACAGAATCATAGAATCTTAGAGGTTGGAAGGGACCTCTGGAGATCATCCAGTCCACCCCCCCTGCCAGAGCAGGTCCACCTAGAGCAGATTCCTCCACAGAGGAATTGGTGCTTCCAGCTCCGCATCACGTCTCCCTCTCATCCCGCCACGGATAACGCGGCGTGGGTGTTCCCACAAGCCTGTTGCCATGCAGTGACACACTGGGATGAATCAAGGAGGTGGTGGAAGCGCTGAGGAGGTGTGAAGGAAGCAAACCAGGCATGTTCCCAGCCCTGACAGCCCACTCTTCGTGAAGACTCACCTCTGGCTGGCAAAGTCACATTTTTAATCTCAATAAAAGGGCAACACAGTGGGAGGACACGGAGAGAAACCGGCGTCTCCTCCCTGGTGACAGCCGGGCTCAGGGGGGACGCTGGGCCGCCGCTCACATCCGGAAGACCAATGGGTGTCCATGGGTGTTTAGTGCTGTTGCCATCCTGCTATTCTGCTACCAAGGTTAACTTCAAAAAAGTCAGAAATCTTTCTTTTGGGGTGTTACTTCACCCGTACATTCCCTGTGCATTTAGGGGATCCAGACTCCAGGCATCCAGCCCGGCCTCGTGGCTGGAAGAAGACGTGCATCCCGTCTGGTTCAGACATGGTGAGAGTAGATGCTGGAGTAGGTGATCTGTGCAGGAGGGGATGTGGAAAGAAAATATCTCATGGGGCGTGTGTTATGGTTTGAGAAACCCACAATAATTTATTGTCCTTTAGGCAATTATTCTCTCACCCGATGACCCCTCCCCACCTGGAAAGGGGAATCGGAAAAAACAAGGAAACCTGGGGACTGAAATATAAACAGGCTTAATAGAATAAGACTAGGTAATTAACATTAGTAATACTAAATCAATATTGATCCCAATTCCAGTATAGAATTCCCAAGGATTATACTCAGCCCATTCTATCCGTAGGGAGCCAGGCACTCCCAGCAGGGTACAGCCAATGTGGGATACTGCGAGTGCTGCGGCTTTGGGGGGAAGGGAAGGGCTCAGGGCTCCGGCACCGGGGCAAGGAGTTCTCTGGATCGCTGTCATCACAGGAGAGAGCGAGAACTCCTCAGTAAAATTCCTAATTTCTGTTGGATGTGCCATTCACGGTATGGAATAACACTGTTGGCAGCTCGGGGCACATACCCGGGTCTGGTTCCTCCTCATCCCAGCACCTGGACAGCTTGAAAACACAGAGACCTTGAAACCTGCACACCCTGGCTGGCTGTAAAGTAAATATTTTCACAAATTTAGATGCTAGAGCCTTCTAAAGGTGCAGTTTTCCCAAGCGTTAGAAGATAAATTAGTCGCTCAAGCCAGGACAGACATGTTATTTGACACACCATCCCTCTGGAAGCTGAAGTGTCCTCACTGCACCTTCTCTGTGATGGGTGGACTCTTCTCTCCGGGAAGGTCCTTGCCATCCCGAGACTGCAGCAGGATTTTACGGAAGAAGAGATGTGTAAACACCTTGCCTGGGGCGTTGCTCTGGGCAGACACACCTCAGGGCCTTGTGATTGTAGCCGGGAGCCGGCAGGGGGATGTCACCTCCCAGTCCCCCGAGGTAGGGACCAACCCCTCTCCAAGCAAAAGCCTCTTTCCCGTTTTTTTTCCCTGTTTATTTTTAAGGGCTGTAGAGCACCGGAGTGGACGCAATGTGTGTGGCTGGGTGGGAAACTGTTTAGGGACCATTACAACAGGCCTGTCCTGTCCCCAGGGGCAGGACCAAGGCCACCACATGCAGAGTTTGCTGCAGGGACACTTCTTTGGCACGTTCCCACCCAGCTCTGCCATCCCTCCAGTGCGTGGGCTGCCTGGGCAGGCGCAGGGATGGCACAGACTGGATCTTTGGAGACGATGGTCCTGGATGTGGTGGGGGAAATCTGGAGCTGGAGCAGATGTGGGGCTCAGATTGCCTTTGCCGTGCAGCCCTCCAGCCTGAGCCTCCTAAGGGAGCTTGTGGGAAAGGAGACATCTGGACCACGGAAAGAGGAAGGGGTGGACACCGGGACATCAGTGCTCCATGTCTGCTCCACAGTAGGTAACTTCAGGCTGGCAAAGCCAAGAAGACACACGTATCCACAGGTTCCACAGCAGCCGGGTAGGACCTTCTCCTGGCTGAAAGGAGAGCACTGACCAGCCACGGCCTCTTCCCAGCATGGCCACATGGTAGAGGGCCAGGACCTGCAGGACACTCTTCTTAGCTCTGAAGACTCTTGCCTGTAACTCATGCTTCCCCCTGCTTTTGGCTTTGATTTTTTAGCAAACAAACATTGAAGGCTCTTTCCAGGAAAGCAAAAAGGGCATTGTTTGTACGGAGATTTCAGCCACCCACTTGCTCCAAGCATATGATTTGAATGGGCTGCTAAAATGCCAGCGAAATGAAAGGTTTGGGGACTTGTGTTTGTGCCTTGGTGCAGAGCCGTTGGGAGCAGAGAGGTGTGGGAAACAGGCCTGGAGAAAATCCACCTACAAAAGAAAAGGGGGAGAATTAACATGAGTCAGTCTAGTCCTCCTAGACCTGGGAAAAGCCCAGGTGAGGAACGAATCCGCTTTGATGGGCTCTCGCAACCACCGGATGTCCCAGAGCCAGTGGGGAGTGCCGGCTGCCTGGCCCCCGGGGCTCCAGCAGGAGGCACAAGCCACGGGGACAGAACAAGGAAATACAGGCATTTTCCTATGTAAGGAAGGGAAGTTCTTGGAGTGTACGGGCTGCGCAGCACCTCCACCCGATCCCGCCATCCTGTAAGGCTCTAAAGGGCTTTTCCCCCTGCCCAAGGAAAGGGATGCACTGGTAACACTGCTCCCAGCTTCCTCCTCCTCCTCCCAGGACCGTTCTGCACCCATCCATGATCCATCCCTTCTCCCCTGCATGCCCCGGATGCTGATGGTGACTGGGTGGCACCGGGTGCTGCTCCTGTCTGCGAACAGCACCGCGAGGTGGCACGGAACCAGGGCTGCAGCCGGCGGCTGCTTGGCTTTCGGGTACCTGGGGTGACCCAGCGTGACCCATGGGACCCAGGAGCTTCTACCAGGTCTGTGTTGGCACTGAGACGCTGCTGGCTGTTTATTTTTTTGGAGATTCCTTCTCCCATACCTATTACTTCTTGCTTTTCTCTTTTTTTTTTTTTAATTTTTTTTCCCCCTGCTGCCATGGCAACCCGGATAGATTCTGGTCACGGCTTTGGCCTCCCCGGCTGCAGATGGCCACAGAAACATCAATCAACAAGTGACACACTTCCCTGGGGACCGGCATAGCTGGGGATGTCCCCTGCGGGCAGGGACCTCGCTGCATCCCCAGCAAAGAGCAGAGCTCACCCTCCTGGGACACAATCCCTCTTTCCTCCTCCGTCAGCCCATGGCTCCTCCAGGACCGGGCGCTGGAAGGCTTTGAGGGGTCTGTTTTGGGCAGCAGCCAACAGGGAGGACCCCTCTGCCCTTGCCGGTGCCCAGAGGGGCGGCAGGAGCTGGGGCTGTGGGCGGTGATTCTACTTTACAGCCCCCCATTTGGGGTTTAAAAATAGAGCTGGTTAATGGGGCTGGATCCTGCTCCGTACGCTGTCCCTCCCCTCGGCTGTCCCGTCACCCCAGGGCTCCCGCACACCCAGTACCAGCTCCCGTCCCTCCTCCCTGACTCCGCTCTCAGCTCCCCTCTGAGACCAAACCATCCCCTGGGGAAGCCCCGGGCAGCGTTTCGAGGGATACCTTCAGGTTGCAGGGATGGAAATCCTGCCTCCAGCTTCCCGTGGCACCCCGCTGGAAGGGTGGGAGATGGGTGCTGCTCCGAGCGCATGGCTGGTGATCCCTGGTGCGATGTAGCCTTGCTCAGAGGCAGAGAGAGAAGGAAAGCTGGAGACTGCTCCCCTGGAAGGCAATCCATGTCCATTCCCACCCCCTGCTCAGCCTGTTGGATACCAAAACCACCGGGCAGCTTTAGCCATGGATGGAGGGGAGGTGTGCCCACTTTTCCTGTCCTGCGTTCCTGAATTCAGAGCATCCATGAGCTCCTTCAATATTTGAATCCCCCAAGCCTGCGGATGGTGAGTGCTGCCTTGCCTTTGCAGCAAGGAGATGGTGGGGCTCCTCTGCCTCAGTCCAAGGAGAGGGATTGTCTTTGGGTGGCACTGGGGGATGTCTGAGGGGTCTGGGACTTCCCAGGGCATGTCATTTGGCATGCTTGTCCTGAAGCCTTTGCCACGAAGCTGGACTCAGCAGCAAGGACCATGCTTGGTGACCATTATTCACCTAGGATGGGTGCTCCATCCTAGCAGTGGAGCACTGCTGAGATCAGAGAGCAGAAGGGAAAATCCCCATTCCAGCAAGAGCGTTCTGCCAAGGAGCAGCTCCAGGTTCCGTGGGACTTGGCACGTGGAGAGCCCCAGGTAGATTTGAGGTGTGCAGGGAGACTGTCTCTTGCAGGACACCTTTCCATCCACGCAGGTGCCATTGCTACAAATTTAGCAAGTCTCCCAAGAGTCCTATTCCATGGACTTGTCCACCCTCCCCTGCAGCCCTCCGACATGTTTTGTAGCCAAACACCACGTGAAATCTGGGGGGTTTTGGCATCTCCCCACTGGACTTGAGAGGTGCCGGCTCAGCCTGTCAGGCCAGCGGTGTTTCAGGTGTGGGCAGGCAGGATGAGAAGCCCAGCCTGGACTCCAGGTCTCCTCCGCCCGGAGCCCGCAGGCAGGGGTAGGGGCTCCCAAATGTCCCAGGACATTCAAGAAAAGGTCCTTGTGAACTTTGCGACATTTCACTTTCACTGACAGTTTTTACTACTGAATTCTCCTTCAGCTGATTTTTTACTTAACATTTCAGCTTTTAGTTCTTCCCCAAAAGTGGCTGGTCTGGCTGAACTTTTCCAAAGAGACAGATGAGAGACCCAGCCTGGGAAGTGACAGCCCCAGCTGCCCGGAGTTTGGGGTGATGCCATAAACCTCCCATAAAGGTCTCTCAGTGGGAGGAGGTGGGCAGAATCTGTGATGGGGGATGATGTTGGCTCCCCCAAGAAAAAAAATTCTGCTCTTCAGTTCTTCTTGGGACCAAATTTAATATTCTCTGTTGATGTACGTGATTTTCAGCACTCAAATGGACCTTCAGTGTGAAGTTTATTTGCATTTTAATAAACCATCTTTGATGGAGAAAACCCTTCTCTATTCATCACCCACAAAAGAAGAGCGAATTGAAAATTATGCAGGAACTTAACGCATCTGAAAGGAAATTGCAGGCTGTGACTTGACTTCACTGAGAAATCTGAAGATCAAATGATCCCATCTGCCACGGACATCAAAAATGAGCAGCATCTGCTTATTGCCGAGACCGCACAAGGGAACGGCTTTCATGAACGGAAGCTCTTGAATGAAAGGTGCGTATGGTTAAGAACATCACACTGGCCATAGGTGCTGGACGCTCGGCTGGGAGCTTCTCCAGCAGTGGTCAACAGCGAACATGTTGGCGAAAAGTATAGGGCTGAGCACAGTGACCCTTCTCCAAGCTGCCTCCTCTGGTGGTTCAGGGACTTGGATCTGAACCAGGATGTTTTCTTGAAGACCCCACGGAGGCTGTGGGCTCGGGTGGGATGCAGTGAGGGCTAGGGAAGGAACAGGATGGAGCAGAAAGGCCCCACGAGGCGGTGGGGGGCACAGGACGGGGTGAAACATCCCGTTGTGCTGCAAGGCTCGGTGCAAATGGCTTCCATCAGAGCAGCCTGCTTTGCAGGATGAGGCCCAGGAGGGATGCTCAGCCAAAAGTGTCTTCCCAGCTCCCTTTCTCAGATAATCCTCTTTGGGGGATGCGGCAGCTACATCTGTGCCCGGGGGCGGAGGTTTGCTGGAGGAGGAGCAGGAGGTGGGCAGACAAAATTACCAAGGCAAGGGCAGCCAGAGAATAGGATCAGAGCGTCTGAGATCTTCATTGTCTTCTCTGCTATTGAGCTCAGGAAAATTTAGCACCATCCAAGCGGAGCAAAACCATCTCTGCAGCTCTGCCATTTGCAGTTGGAAACAGGCGCCCCAAGCTCACTATTTATAGCCAGTTAGCAACCGCTTCACCGAACCTCCGCACCGACGGGGGGCGATGGGCATGCTGGGGGGTCTTGGCTGCGGTTTCCCAAGCGGATCCGAGGGGACTTAAATCCCACCAAGTGGTCGTGATGGAAGAGGTCTGTGTCGGTGCCGCGCTGGCCTGGGAACAGACCTGTAGGCAGTGCCAGGCTGGCTTTGCAAGCCTTGCCACGCTGGCTGGGTCACCTCCAGGGACAGCAGGTGGGTGGCAGGGATGTCCCTGTGCCACGCTCTGGGTCTCACCTCCCTGTGAGGGGGAACCCACCTCTGCCCTTGCCAGCCCCCTCCTGGGGCATGAAATACCCCAAACACAGAAGCGTGAGGAACATTAACAGGAAAAAAAAAAGTGTATTATTATGGCTAGGAGGAAAATATCAGCGGGGGGGGGTGGGGTGGGAAGGAATGAATCATTTATGGCAGCTGTCCCCACAGTGCAAATACCACCCGGCTGTGGAAAAAACCCACATGTAAGCTAAGGGGAGTCTCACTGCTTATCTAAAGAGTTATAACAGAGCAGAGCCGGGAAAGGTTTGTTACATCCCGTGGCAGCGAAGAGTGGAGCTACTGCAAACGCATCCGAAAAGCCTTGAAGCTCAAAGCAGCCCCCAAAGAGCGTTCTCGAGAGCTGGACCAGCGAATCGTGCATCTCTGCCACGCAGACGCAGCCCTGCTGCCCTTGCCTGCCCCACGCCACCGCTCCGGGTGCCCATCACACGGTCCGGCATGCCCGAGGGACACAGGCAGCTCCTGAGACTGCGAACGCCACAGCTGCCCGGCGGAGGGGCCCGTGCCAGCCCTTTGGTGGGGACAAGGTGCTGTTGGGGCATCGAAGCCTGCAGCGGGTGGCCAGGCTGGGCCATTGGATGCAGGATGCTCCGTGTCGCCCCTACCTGGTATTTCGTGTAGGGGATTGATGGGTTTGAAAAGGCTAGGGAGGCTTTTCAAGTTGCCCTCATTTAGTCTGTATTTTGAAAATATTTTCCAGGGTGCGGCGAGGCTCCATGGGAAGCCAAGCTCTGCATCAAATGGCTCCAAGCACCCGTACGCCGGCTTTCAAAATAGGTGCTTAAAATCCAATTTTTAGAGTGGTTCTTTAGCCCTGAGTAGCCCTGGTGAGGACCTTCCCTCCTGGTGCTCATTGCAGCTGTAGTTCTGCCTTTGTGCCACAAGGAAGCTACTTGAGGATCACATACAATTCATTAATTCCCAATTAATGGCTGTAATTATCTCCCCTTACATAAACAACCAGCTGTAGCATGACACAACCTTACAGTGTCTGTACAAGGTGCCCTGACTCACAGAGCGCTAGCAGGAAATAATATACGCTAAAGAAAAAGCTTTATCCAAGTAAGGACTAAATAAGACATTTGCCTTTTAGAAAGAAGATGACTCTGGAAGTTAGAAAACTCTTCCCAAGCATCACTGAGTCATTGTATTTATAGGAGAAATTACTTGCCATGGGAAAATTTCAAGCAGCCGTAGGAAGCTTTAATCCACCAGACCCCACTGGTGCTTGTCTTAATTCATACACATTGCTTTTTCCCCATCCACATTTGCATTTCCCCAGGCTGCCGGCCTGAGCCAGCCTCCAGGGCAGCTCGGCTGACCGCTTCCCTAAAATGCCTTTAAAAGTATATGGCAATATACTGCTGGCAAGGAGGGGCACCCAGGAGAAGGTGCCATCTCCAGAGATGCTCTGAAAGGGCAGCAGGAAAAGCTGGAGCCAGGCAGGAGTCATGGGTGGCCCTTCAGAGCCTGATCCATGTGCGTGAGGGTTTTATAAGTGAAGAGAGGCTCTTGGGGAGCAGTGAACCCTTCTCCATCGATACGGAGGATGGCTCCTGCCAAGCTCCCCTCCAAAATGGTTATTGCAGAGGGAAATGATACAACTTCCAAATATTTCAAGCACCAGAAGGTGCTTCTTTCTTCTAACATGTGGCAGTGAGGGCATGCAACGCTCTTGGTCCCCCACAAACTCTTGCCAAACTCCCCGCATCCCCCTCATGGCATGGGGGCATGGGGGACTGCAGGGCATGGGGCAGCCAGGGGACACGGAGGGGACACTGCCCCACATGGGCAGTGGGGACATCAGCGTCGTCCTTAGTCGAGGTCTGTACGGGCAGGCTCCGTTGCGTAAGCCAGCTGGATACCCGAAGATGCGCTCCCAAACTGCAACAGATAAAAATACCCAGGGAATACGTGTTGCTCTGACTAAAGCACAGCTAAAATAGAAGAGTGCGCAAATCCCTTTTTAGCTGCTCCCTCCCAGGCTCCTGCCTGTTCTCCCGCTGGGCTCTTACCCGCAGATCGCTGGTGGGTTGGTGTCTCGCAGTCCTCATCGCCCCCTCTCACCGTGGACGTGGTCCCTCTGGGCTACCTGAGTCTGGGCGGGCGTTTTTCTTGCTGGGATGTTGCTTTGCACCCACTGGAGCGGGCGTAAAGTGAGAGGTTAAAATATGGCTTTGCTCGAGTTAACGAACGAGTTGTAAAATCTTGCTCAGAAGCTCCTCGGCTTGGGGCAAACTGCGGATGTGCCATTTCCCCATGTGCTGGTTACAGTCCCCTGGCTCTGGTGCGCAGCTGCAATATTTACACTGTAAAATCTTCCCCTGTAGGATATTAATACAAAATCCCTCTTTTTTGTTTTTTTTTTTTTGGCTGCCTTTCTGTTTGAAATCCAGTCCTCCAGGTCTGCTGCTGTCTGATCCAGCCCTTAAACAAATTCTGCCATCCCTGCACATAAAATCACCGAGTGGTTTGGGTGGGAAGGGACCATTAAAGGCCACCTAGTCCAACCCCCCTGCCATGAGCAGGGACATCTTCAACCAGAACAGGTTGCTCAGAGCCCCGTCCAACCTGGCCTGGGGTGTTTCCAGGGATGGGGCATCTCCCACCTCTCTGGGCAACCTGGGCCAGGGTCTCACCACCCTCAGCGTAAAATATTCTTCCTTATATCTAGTCTAAATCTCCCGTCTTTTCAGTTTAAAGCCATCACCCCTCGTCCTATGGCTCCACTCTCTGATCCAGAGTCCCTCCCCAGCTTTCCTGGAGCCCTTTTAGGGACTGGAAGGGGCTCTAAGGTCTCCCCAGAGCCTTCTCTTCTCCAGGCTGAACCCCCCCAGCTCTCCCAGCCTGTCCTCCCAGCAGAGGGGCTCCAGCCCTCCCAGCATCTCCGTAGCCTCCTCTGGAGCCCACCAGATGGGACGAACAACCCAGATTCCCAAGAACAGATCTTCCCACCACCTAGACACGCTCCACGTCACTTCTCATTAACCTGCCTTGGCAGTGATTGAGACAACTCATTTTCTGGTAATTGCTATCAGCATCTGAAAGGTAGTGTCCCCCCAGGGAGGTCACTGAAACCTAGCGGGCTGTGCTGCTCCTGCTCCTGGTTAACAGCTTCTCGAAGGAGGGAGCTAGGAAGGAATCCAGAGGGAGCTGGGGGTTGCCAACATGCCTTTCGTTGGTGCCAGGCTCCAGTTCACCACCCAGAGCTGGGGGCTGCTGGGTGGCCTGGGCTCTGCAGGCTGTGGGGGCTTCCCACGTCCCCTCCCAGCGTCTCTGCTCTCGCTCTGGGGAGGAGACACATGCGCAGGGGACAAGGCTGGAGGACGAGGCTGCAGGCATCTGCTGGGAAGGGGGACCTCATCTCCGTCCTGAGGACAGGGACGTTGTGCCTGATGCCTCCAAGTCCCTCAGCGCCTTTCCCTCATCTGGTACTGGCACAAACCTGGTCCCAGCCTGGGACTGGAGGAGCATCTGGAGGAGCTTTCCTGCCTGGACAGACAGACAGACCACCCTGAGCACATGTAGGTTGTCCCCTGAACACCCCAACAGTGCTGCCAGGTGTCTGCTGCCTTGTTGTCGTGGGTTTGGGCTGGATGGGCCCAAGCAACCCGAGCAACAGATGTTCCCTCTCTCCGGCCGAGCAGGAGAGAGAGAAGAAGAGAGACTAGTTTAGTAAGAACTAAACTACTTTAATGAAATATAAAGAATAAAATAATAAAAAGAAAATAATGAAATGTATATGAAACCGTATCAAGCTCCCACCGTGACAATCACGTCACCAGCAGGCACTGGGGAAGTCCCAGACTGGACTCAGCGATGGAAGGGAACTGCATTCAGGAACACACAGGGGTCGGGATCAAAGGCAGAAGAACAGATGGAGTCCTCCTCGGACACCGGCCATTGAAGAAAGAAAGAGCCAGAGCGCTGACCCTTTGATCCCTCGGCTTTATCCTGAGCATGATGCAGATGGGATGGAACACACTGTTTGGTCAGTTTTGGGTCACCTGTCCTGTCCACTCCTCCCCACAGATGGGACCCCTCTGTGCTTTTCCGCTTCCCACCCTCCAACGGGGCAAATACCCAAGTTGGCCGCCCTTGGTCCTTACAGCAATAAGGATAAGCATGAGCCTCTCTGCATCCCGTGCCTCGGCATCAGCCGTAAACATGAGTCTTATCGCTCTGAGAAAGAGCAGTTTTCTGCACAATATGCTGCTGATTTCAGCCGTTAGAAGAGGCCCAGTTCGAAAGCAGAGTTAACAAGAGTAAGCAGAGTAACAAGGTTGTTAAGAACAACCTTGGTCCTGTTTTACCTCAAACCAGGACACTTGTCCATCCCTGGGCACATGCCAGTTTCTCCCCCACATTGTGTGAACCCACTGGCTATTTCTTCTAGCGGGTAACTACCGGGACATGCAGCCACGATGTCACACGGCTGCTTGTGGCTGCACGTCCTCCCGCATGGGTGGCTTTGGAGCAAAGCCGTTTCCCAAGGCTGCGGCAAGGCCCTGTGGAGCACCGGAGGAGCTGAAAACCCACCCGAGCCATCAGATGGGTGTCACTGGGGCTCTGCTGGGCTCCTGAGTCGAGCAGGGGACTCCACACCAGTTGCTCATGGGCAACACGAGCCAGTGCTGGAGAGGACCCGGCCAGGAGAAGGATGGAGGGGAAGCAGGCACCTCGCCAGGTTGGTTGGGATGGGACCGTGCTCTGCCACCTGCGCGGTGAAAGAGGGTGAGCCTCCTTGGTAGGTTAATCCTTTTGTATCCCGCACTAAATGCATGTCACCCTGTCCTTTCGCACGCTTCCGCTGACAACAACAAAATGTGCACACATTGTTAACGGCTTATTAAAATTCACTGGGAGCTGCCACTGCAGGCTGCTAAAATAGAGGCTGCTCTTGATGCTAAGCCAAATAATTTGAGTTTTTCATCTCGGTGATCATGTAAACAAACTGTCAGACATCCAGATGCAGGCATGGAGAAATATCCATGGACTGTAACAGTGACAGGGGCTTGGCACATATTCATTTACTAATCTGATTGTTGTGAATTAATTAAACGACGGTGTTAGAAGGATATTCCCTGGGCCTGTGTTCTGCTATATTAAGATGTGACGATTTTTCGTCTTGGGTCACTGAGCAAACAGAGATGTGTCTCAGTGGTCAACTGAACCAAAGCCAGATACACGCAGCCCCTTATTTTCAAGTCTGTAGGTCTCAAAGTGTGGGATAATAATGCTGGTACCTGCTCTCTGTCGTGGGGAGCCAGGAAAACCGCTAGGGAAACAGCCATGCAAATAGAGGATGAAAAAAGTAGTGGCTTTGTAGCCCTCTCCCTCAGATGTCGGACCATTTTCCGTTGGAAAATGCATATCCTAGATTGTAAGGCAGAGGCACCATGCTGTGCAGCAGTTGTGATCTGCCGAGCACGGGCCGACAGCGGCCAGCGGTTCTGCGCGGCACAGCACTGCCATGGAAGACCGTCCCCCTCTGAGAGCCAGGCGCCACTGCGGGGCTCCGCGTGATTACGGAGAGTTTATCCCGTCCCCTGGCAATCTGTTCCAGTGATTCATAACCTTCCATTAAAAATGTGCATCTTATTTCCAGCTTGAATTTTTTCAGACTTGAGCTTCTTGCCGTTGGATATCATTATGCACTGTTTTTATTAGATGAAAAAGGTCTCCAACACATACCTCTTCCCCCCGGGAACGGCACAGGGGGATTGCATTGCCTCTGCATTGTCTGATGGTATGTGGATTAAGCTTTCTGTTTTCCTCAGAATTTTCCAGCAGCTCTCTTCGAGGAGCCCCATTTGGAAGATGTCTACTGCCCAACAGCACCAAAGGGGGTGATAAGATCAGAGAAGCAGCCATGCTCTGCAACCCGTGTTCCACGTAGCCCACAGAATCACAGAATCATTTAGGATGGAAAAGACTTTTAAGATCATCAAATCCAATCATCAGTCTAATACTGGCAAGTCCTACTAAACCACGTCCCTCAGCACCACATCTACAGGGCTGTTAGATACCTCCAGGGATGGCGACTCCAACCACCGCCCTGAGCAGCCTGTTCCAATGTTTGACGACGCTTTCAGTGAAGAAATTTTTCCTAATATTCAATTTAAACCTCCCCTGGCGCAACTTGAGGCCATTTCCTCTTACTCTATCGTTTTTTATCTGTCTCCAGCTATGGGCTTAAGAGGATACTGTCAGAGCAGGGCTCTATGTATGATTTATTCCCTGGGTGTTCTCCCAGCACCTGCGCGTTTCCTCAGCTGCATGCGGTTTGTCTGTTTGCAAAGTCTCAAGAAGTCTCCCCTCCTAGAAGTCACCCTGTCTCCCCAGTTTCTGGCTTTCCCAGATGCCTTTGGCAAAGATTTCCCCAGATTTGCCCCATATCATACGGAGGTTCCCTGAGGATACAGTGCACTGGCGAGGTACCCTGCTCATCCATTGCCTCTCCTAACGCAGGCGCTCCACACATCACGCTGTGACCCGGCCACACTGCTCCAGCAGTGGCTTGGAGCCCAGATTTCTTCAAAGACTCCTCCTGGCATCCACGCATTGCCTCCTGGCAGCTCAAAACCAGCCCCAGCTCCCGATCCCATCTGCCTCGTGGTGGGGAGGCAGGCAGCTCTGCCGGGGAGGGGAAGCTTGGGCGAACCTGTCTGCCCACCCTCGCTGCAACAGCATGGGGGGCAGGCGGGCGACATGGGGATGGGCACTGGTCCTGCCACAGGACAGGAGAGCCAGTGCAGGGCTACGGTGTGGATGAACCCTGCCGTGTCAGGGCAGTGGGCATCCACGGGCTCCTGCAGCCCCAGTCATGGGGACACAGCCCCTGATCACTGCGTTGCTCCTGCCCAGTGTTAAAAAAGGGCTTGGGCAGCCCCAAAACCCATCTAAAACCCTAAGATCTCCCAAGTAGCACTTTTTGGGGGCTGGCCCTGCATCCCTCTGGTGCTGCTTTCACAGGAGCGAGCCCTGGCTCTGCACCAGCTCTACAGGGACACGGTCCTTCGCAGCACTGGGTTGGAGACAAAATAAATTGTCTGTCTCCTCCGGCGCCACGGGGTTTGTGAAGCTCCTGCCGGCTGCCAGCTGGCCGTGCGCGAGGTTTCTGCTCTGCCCGCTGGCCTCTGGCCACGGGGACGCAAGGGGACTCCCCCGGCAGGCTGGAGGGAAGGCAAACGATCCCAGAGCTGGGAAGGGAACCCGACTGTGCCAGCACCAAGCTCCCTGCCGCTTTCCTGGGAGCCAGGATTGTCTCTGGGAGGGAAAGGGGCTCAGGCATAAGGGCTCTGCAAGGATGAGAGGGGACCAGCTTAGTCTGGGGACATAATGACGACTGCAGGGCTTGGAGCAGAGACCAACCTCCCCTGGTGCCTTTTTTCCAAGCATGGCCAACTGTCTGGGCTGTGGGCAAAGGATGTAAGCATGAAGGCAGCTCTGATCCCATCCTTTCCTGGCTGTGCCCTAGCAGCAGGGACCTGCGGAGCTGGCAGCGGCTTGCGACCATTATGTTCAGTAGCCACCACGGAGCCCGTCTTTCTAATCCCTTTTTGGTCTCATGGATGTGTTTGGCCTCAGCGGCACCCGGCAGCCATTTAACGATGCTGCCTGAGCATCAGTGAGGTCCCTTTGCTGGCCTGGTTCAACGTGAGTCCAGAGGGGATTGGGAGGACAGAAACAAGTGTTCCCACAGGGAACACTGGCGACTGCGCAAGCATCGCATTACAGAACTACAGAACAAACGCCTGCCGCAGCAGAGCAGTGCCTCTGTGTCTGTTAGCTGAACACATTGTCCCCGACAGCAAAAGGCAGCACCCGGGGAGCAAAGCCCTGGCGTAGCTCCTGACCAGTGTCTCTCCTCAGCCGCACCACCGATGGCAATAAGTTCTCCCTGGAAAGAAATAAATGGGATAAATGCAAATCGAGATTTCTCAGTTGTTTAAACCGATACTTTTCACCTGTTGTTTTAAATGATGATTCAGATCACTGATTGAGATTAGTTTTGTTTCATCTGTCCCCAGTTCAACTGGGCATCTCCGTCTCAAATGTTTTGTCTTCTGCTCCCCATTGTGCACCTTTGTTTGGCCCAGCAGCACCGCCAAGTGAGCTCTGGTTCCTGACACCTGCTGAAAGGATCTCAGTCACAGCCAACCTGAAAAGTAACCTTGGGATTGCAGCAGTATTTTTCTTTTCTCTTGGGTTTTTGTTTCTGTTCTGTAAGTTTTTTATAGTGTGACATTTTCCTGTATGACTAAAGAACCAAAAAAAAAAAAAGGAGAGGAGATGGCACAGGCAGTGAGTGACTCGCTGTTGATCAAACTGTGATGACAAAGCCCTGCTCAAGCCCCAGCTTGAATTGTGGGGGTTCCCAGAGCATCCTGAAATTGCCTCCACCTCTTTTCCCTTGATGACACAAGATCAGCCCATGTCTCCAAAGCCAGCAAGCTCTGTGGACACCTCAGAGAGGAGCTCAGCTCTGATCCCACCTCCGCTGGTGACACAATTCTTTGGTACATACCCTTCCCCTGCTTCTTCTCCCATGTTTCATCCCTGTAGACTGGAGACCTCTGCATTCCCAACGCTGGACACGGCCAGTCCATCCCGGAGCAGCACTCTCCAGCCACAGGTTGGGAAATGCCTGTCGCTCAGCCTGGACAGGGAGGGCATCCCAGGAATGCCACCACAGCTGAGACACACTGCTGGAAAGTCCTCTGGCCACTGCATGAATCACTTTACAGCCTCTCCCCTGCCTATTTTTCGGAGCAGAACCATAAGCATTTGGAGCCCTGTGGCCACCTTGACCTCAGACACACCGGCCCCTGCTCTCCCAGGCAGGGAGATGCCACTCCTTGGCTCCCGCTGCAGAGATGTGTAAATGGGTCCATCAGCCAGAGCTGCCCCTCACTAGCATTGTCTCATCTTCAAAAGCGCAAGGACAATCAGCATAATGACTTTGTTTACAGTGGAAATCCAATTACTGCAGGGAAGCATTTCATTAGGGTGGATTTTCTCTGTGGCTGCCACACATGGGGAGTTCTCCTGCCGAAGAACTGGCTGCCTGATGCTGGTGCCAGCACAGGGTGCCTGGGCACCGGTGGCGATGACAAGGTGTGCAAAGCAGGACCTCGCACCTCAGCCATGGTCCTGGGCTCTGCTCTTCCGTGACCTGTGCCGTTCCGACAGCCGTGTCCCGGCTGCGTCCTCTCCCCGTCTCATTCCTGTGGCCTCCAGCTGCAATCCAACAGGCACTGCCCATCTTGAGCCCCCTCTGTCCGGGCTTGCAGGAGGATTTTGTTCCCATGCCAGCCCCAGGACCTGCAGGGGAGATGAGAGCAGGTCCCATGGGACGCACAGCAGCTCTGCCCGGAAACCCTTTGAACCATGTCCCCATCACCCTGGGGACACGGCTCACCCTTCCTCCACAGAAGCCCTGCTAGAGAGGGTGCCGACTTGCTGCCGACGGTGCCTGTCCCTTCTGTTCCAGCTCCTTTCCCAGCCCCTGTAAATCTGGCTGGCTAAAGCAAGCCTGGCCTGCCCTCCCAGCAGCAAACTTGTGGCAGTTTGGTTCTCTAGTAAAACATCCTTAAACTGCTCCCCTTACTGTGCACAGTAACTGCTGCGAGTTTCCTGCCAGCTCATACCTGTTTTGAACTCAGTGAAATTGGTCCTTTTTAAAGAGTTCAGTACGTACAATACCAACGTGCTGTACCCTATTTCTGCTGAAACACAACAAACGCTGGATGAATAAGACTTAGAAATGATCGAGCCTGACATCACCGTAATGCAACCGGCAGACGAGCAAGGCAAGCAGGAGACGCTGCTGCGGAAGACGCAGTAGCAAGTGGCGTGAGACACGGCTGCGCAGGAGTGCCTCTCTGGGAGGTGGCGGATTCCTGGGACCGTGGTTCAGGTGCCGCGAGGGAAGGGAAAGCAGTTATGCTTGCAATGAAAGCAGCTTCATTGGAACAGGCTGCCCAGGGAGGTGGTGGAATCGCCGTTCCTGGAGGTATTTAAAAGCCGGGCAGACGTGGTGCTGAGGGACATGGTTTAGGGGTGGTTTTTTGGCAGAGGTTTATGGTTGGACTCAATGATCTTGAAGGTCTCTTCCAACCCAAGTGATTCTATGATTCTATGATTCTATGATAAATTTTGCTAAAGAGCGGAGTTCACCTTTGCGGCGATGACAGATCGCCGCCCTGCTATCGCTGCATTGCGTTATGCTACCAAGAAAACGAAACGGTTTCTGTCGGGGAGTATTTTATTGTGTATTTATTTGCTTGTTTGAAGATTCAGTTTTGATTCTAACAGTGTGCAGCCGACTGGGTGGTTGTCGATATGGGAGAAAAGCATAAATAAATGAAAATGAGAGGCAAGACTGGGCGATAGGAAAGACTGCTCCTGTATGGACCCATTTTATCCAAATCCCTCTTGTCTCTTCAGCCTCTGATTTAGGCGCTTTGACAGAAACCCCTGGGTCCCACTTTTCCCGTGTTTGATGTTTGACCTTCAGACTCTCCCCCACCACTTGCATCTTCTCTTGCGGGGTGGGGGTCACTCAGCACCACTCAGCGGCGGCAGCATGCTGATTTACTGCGTGTAGCCAAACACCCCCATGCTTTTCCTTGGAATGGCAACCAAGAATCCCGGCACTTTCAAACGAATTGAGCAACAGAGATGGGACTGCACAGCAGCCTCTCAGCTCCTCTCAACCCCTCCGGCCGTGCACCGCTGTTGGGGCTGCACAAGAAGCTAGCTTGTGCCGGTGGGCATCAGAGACCTGCACATTGCTTCCTAGCCCATCCCACACCAGGATAACCAAAAAACGTCAAAAGCTCTGGTAGTGCTCTCCAGAAGCGCTCCAAAACCCGTTTAAGCGTGATAATCGCCACCTCCCTGCCAGGCTTCTGATTCACCCTCTGACGTTTCATTTTATTCAGCATATTCTGGCTGAAGAAAGCGTTTGTGATGATTGCAGTGAAAGCTTCTTCGTGCCCACTTAGACATCCCGCTTCCCTGATTTAGTAGACCGAGCTCTGTCAGAGGAGCATGCTTTGCTCTAGGATTTTTTTTTTCCTTTAGGATTTTTTGGGGATTGTTGCTCTAGGATCTTTTTTCTGGCCCAGCGTTGCCTTTGCGACCTGCAGGTGAGTGGGTACGTGCTGGAGTGGACTCCTAGGAGAGAAGCTTCTCTAATAAGCGTGGTTTCTTGCTTGGTTTCTCAATGACATTTTAAGGCAGAGGCAGGCAGGGAACTGTGGGTGACGGAACATTTTGCATCAGCCTACACAGCAGTTACAGCACCCTCGGTAAGTAGTGTGTGGGCAAGTCATACAGGGCTCTTCACAACAGAAACACAGATATGTGTGCCAGAGAGAACACCCTCTGAGGAACAGAGGGCAGAACTCTTGTTACAGAATCATTGACTCAGTTATTCGCTGAAAGCATATTAAAATGACTCTGTTTTTTTGTCGTAAAGGGATGAATAAATCCATATTTTGCTAGTGCACATAGGTTTCCGTTTGAATTTACAGAGGGCAGCAAGATCAGCCAGCTCTTGCTCCGCAGGTAGTCCCTCAGGCAACCCCTCAGTCCCACTGCAACCCCTCAGGCAGTGGAAGAAAGTACAACATGACAAAGAAGAGATCCTAGGAGTGATCCAGCACATCCATCCTTATCATAGCCTGTCCGGCACCGCTCCCTGTGGCTTGGCTGTGTGCATACCTGGTGATCGCGCTGGGAGCTCTGTGTCTGGGATTGCAATTCCCAAAGTGAAAATAAAAAAGTTGGTTATAAAAATAGCATGGGAGGTTTTTAGAAAACCTTGCAAGACGTCTTCTAGAATGAGTGTGGCAAATACGGGTAGACGTGGTGCTGAGGGACATGGTTTAGGGGTGGTTTTGGCATAGGTTTATGGTTGGACTCGATGATCTTGAAGGTCTCTTCCAACCCAAGTGATTCTATGATTCTAAATGCACGTCCACTGTATAAAGGCGCTATCAGCAAGCAAAAATATGATTATAACACATTTCCACAAGCAACGGGGTAAGTCTACAGCATGAATTACACTGCTACCACCACGGTCCCTCACTGCCACTTACGTCTGCGCAGTAGCCCAAGGCTGGATTTTCCTGGTGTCAGCAGAGGAGGGAGGGATTCGTACTGTCCTGGTCAGCCAGAAAGGAGGATGAGTCAGAGAGGATCTTCATTGACTGGGTTTGCAATTAGAGACTGACTCTGTGTGATAAATCTGGGCTTTTTGTGGCCGTGAAAAGACAGTGTAAATAATAAAGTTCAGAGTGAGATCCAAACTCTTCCAGTCTCAGGAAGTCAGGATCTCAAATTTGATTTTGGGCTCCATGCAAGTTCCTGCCAATCTAATCCCAGTCCAGGACAGCAAATACCCACCAGCACCAGCCAGCAACAGGGTACTCCCAGAAGGACTTTACAGGGAGAGGAGTGGAGGAGAGGTGGTGTTAAATGCAAAATCGTGATGTGCTGTTCATACTTTTGTGGGCCTGACTCAGAGCCCACCAGCGCCAATGAGAAGGTATTTGGCCAGATAAGCATGGTTTCTTCTGGAAGAACAGTATTTGTTCTGTTTCCATGCTACCACTGTGCTGCTCCCTTTGCTGGAAAATAGAAAAGTCATAAGGAGAAACATTCCCCTGTGCTCAGAGAAGACAACTTTGGAAGTACTGTCTCCCTGGCTGGTCTCACCAGGGTCAGGAGTCGTTCTCTGCCTCTTTAGATGCTCTTCCTGCTATTTCTGTGCCGCTCTGCTTGATTCTTTGATGCTAAGCACTCCATTTGAGATGCCTTGTTTAAAGAAAATATACTAACTTGTTTCAAAACTCTTTTTCCAATTAACTAGCGGCGGGCTTTCTGCCAAAAGCCAGCCAGCCCGTCTCCTTCTGAAGGCAGAAATGCCTCCCGCTTTCAGGGTGCTACAACGCTATTTGTGGCACTGCCTGGGAGAGAGCGTGGCTTGATCTCAACAGCAAGGACACGACTAGACAGAGGTCGACATCAATATCTTCGCAGGGCAGGCTGAAGTAAATGAAAAAGGGATGTAAAGAAAATGAGGAGTGGTGTGATCCCCCACAAATAATACCTGGGTTTCTGGGGATATGCAGAAAATCAGACTATCTCCCCCTCTCCTCTTCTGACCTCAATGTCCAGGAAGATAATCTAATCTAATCTGATCTAATAATCCAACATAATCTTCTAGAGTGTTATGAACTGCCTCTCACCAGCATTATCTGATAGCAGTGAAGCGCTGGGCCTGTTACAGATCATGTTGTCTATCTGAAAGAATTATTTTTGGCTTCAAAAGCAACATTACTTCCTCACCAGCGATGCAGGAAAACTCTTCCAGCCTCCGAGACTGCAGTGAAAATTCGGGTTGGATCCTTACAGCCTGCGCAAGTCTGGCACCGGTCTGCTCTGCTGCGCAGGCTGGGGAATGGGAATGGGTTCACATGCAGCACTGGCCACAAAAAACACCTTCTGGTTCTCATTGCCTTGTGCCAGCTTCTCACGTTCCATAGGATTCACTTCCCATGGTGACAAGGAAAACGTATGCTAAACTGACACCTTCCCTGCCTCGGGAATTTTTTACAGATAGAAACTGGACCTGAACTGGAATGTTTTCACTGATGGAGGGTGGTGAGGTAAATATGGCTTGTTTTCTGTCTTGCCTGATCCAGCCCTGCGCATGTGGCACCTGCTGGAGCTCCTAAGTCAATACAAGAATACCTGTACAAACCTTCCTCTTGCAAAAGTGACATTTTACAAGAAAATGGTTTTAATATCATTTTCCCCTGTATGTCTTTGGACACCCTTAGGCAGACTGCTGTGCTGGACTCAGGGCAACAGGTTTCTTGTCAGCGAAACACAGCAAATTGGTTTCAATCAGCGTAACATTCACTGCGTCCTGGAACCAAGAGCAACTCTCAGATTGCTGCAAAGTGATGTAAAACCATCAGGTCCGTCAGGATTTAGATCCATACCATTCGGGAGGGCAGGAGTTGTTCGTTTGGTCCCCAGCTTGAGCGTGTAAGACAGTCCACAGCAGCCCAGCCATCCCTTTGCACACTCATGCTTTGCTCTATGCTCTAAGCCTTGGTTTGTGTATCTTTTGCAGCAAAATGCAGAGGAATTGGCAACACTTACATTCTGGCTGCCCAACATTTCCCACTGCAAAGCCCCCGCTTTCAGTCTCTTCTCATCTTCCCAAGCTGAAATCTCGCCCGCTGACGTAGTCCAGGCCACCTAGCTGCCTTGGAACAAACATTCTGGAAGGTTTCTGTTAAAATCGGTTTGGCAGTCTGAGACTGAAGCTAGGGAAAACAGGAGGCTTGCCTCCCACAATACTAATTCTCACCCATCTTTCTTGGACGTTAGCTCGTTCTTCCCCAATTTTGATCTGAGCCTGGAAATTTGGTAGTTCGGCCACCTTTGCCTCAGGAATATGCCTTTTGCTAGTCTTGTCAAAGCTTGCCGAACCGTGGCTGCATGACGCTCTTGTGCAAACAGGTATGATGGTGGAAGAAGCAGGCTCTGCTCTTGGGTGGGAGGGACAGAGCAGCTGTGATCTGAACAGCAGCCTGAAAACGAACTGGCTCCTACGCTGAACGGAACATTCCACGCCGGTACCTCCGGCAGGGGATGGAAATACTGGTTGTTTGTGAAGAACTGAAACAGCAGTGCGATGGATCGGCCCCCGAGGAAATGAGTAATCCTGCAGCCAGCGCAGGGGAAGGAGGTCAGCGGTACACCGGGGAGGGGGCTGAGGAGCAGCTGGTTTTTAAACACGTGAATATCAGATTCCCTTGGTAGGGGAATTCCTCCTGTACACGGAGTCAGGCAGAGGTCTGGAGGAAAATTAGGACATGCCTTTCTTACTTATTATCTCTTGGAGGCAACAAAAGTCTTGTGTTTGCAACAAAACTCTGCTCTGAGAGGCGCTGTACTAACGCAGGACAAAACCTTGTCCCAGAAAGCCCAGGAATGCCGGGGACCGGAGCAGGAAGGCAGCCCTGGACGGAGCGAAAGACAATGCTGTTACTATTGTGGCAGTGATGGCCGCCTGACATCTTGGATGTGACAGGGAGAAAGACCAACAGACACTGCTGGAGCAGGAAAAGGGTCCCTGGCATAATGCTAATTATTTTTAAGATGTGATAGACTGTGCTGTGAGGGGAGAGGCAGAGGATGGTAAGATGCTAAGGAGAGAGTTAAGGGCAGGAAATCAAGAGATGGGATGGGGTCAGGCTGCTGGAGAAAGAGGAGGGTTTGGAAGGAAAGGAGAGCAGAGGGACAGCTCCTGGCACTCAGTCAGTTTATCAGCTGCTTTTCCCCAAAGTGTCAAATATGGAACTAGAAGAAACACGGGTTTGAGGAGTCCTGGGTGTTAGAAAAGACAGCAGAGGGGTTTGCGCAGGAGGCGCAATGAGAGCAGCTCACCCGACAGTGCACCCTGATCCGCCAGAGCTCTCCGGGATCCATGGACAGGACGGGAATTTGGACAATTCTCCCCACGTGTCTCCCGGTCCCAAACCAAATCTCACTGGAAGCCCCCAGACATACCCCCAGACCAAAGAGGCAAAGCGGAAGAGGAAGATGAAGCTAACCAGGGCTGCAAAGGTGTCCTTGCAAGAGAAGAGAGGGGTGAATCCTCAAGGGAGCAGAATCTCTTTGACACAGCATTTGGTACCAAAAAAGAGACAAAACCTATTTCTGATTAGCGTGTGAAAGAGTTAAAGCAAATGAATAAACATGTGAGACAATGTTAATTGTCTGAAACACAATCTGTTTGACTTTTTGGTTTATAAAGATCTCTCCGCTTTAGTTCCCATGGTAACTACTGCGCAAAACCACACTTTTCCTCATCATCTCCACAGAGTTTAAAGCAATTTTTGTAATCCAGTCAAATGTAAAGAACAGAATTTGTTGTTGCGTTGAGAAAACTGCTACCTAATGAGCAAACAGTGACTGGGAGAGGCCAGATTTACAATTATGACCCTTGAGAGACACTTAATTACTGAATAATTAGCAGTTACTGGAGTTTCTTAGCACGTAGAGGAAAGGCTGACGGAGAGTGGCTGTGAGAAGGGCTGCTGTAATTCTGAGGTCTTCCAAATAGTTTTCCAAAGGGAGAAGCAGCAAACCTTGCTGCGCATAGCATTTTCCCCAGCTGACGCAAACTGCAGCCAGGCACGGATTGCATAACGGCAGCAGCCGAGAGGGCGAAACTCTGTGCTCACACTGAAGCTGAAGCTCTCAAGAACCCAAACCCCCAACACAGGGACTTCTGGATGCTGCGCTGGGGCAGCTCCGGTAGTGGGGAGCAGAAGGACCGGGCTGTCGGATGGCAACGCGCTTCCCAATGGGGCTTCTCTGAGCAGAGTCCCCTGTGGAGGGGGGTTAATCCTTCCCAAGTGTGCACAGAGCGAGAGCCACGCTCACGGGCACCAAGCCCAGTCTGGCTTCTGGGAAGTCAGTGGCACCTTCTGTGGGCTTCGGTTTAGGCAGGTAGGGTTGAATTATTTCTCCTAATATGGAAGACTTTTCTGTAGGAGGAAGCATTGACACATGGATTGTCTTCCTGGAATGAAATCCAGAGCTACAGAAAAGTAATTAGCTCTTGACTTTAATTCTTCTAACACTGAAGCCCAGAAACCTGTTCTGAGTGGAATGCTAAATGCCGACTTTCCCAAAATGCCGAAGCCAGGAAAACAGCCAAATAAATTAGGCAGGATCAATTTTTCTTCCTACAGCAGTACAAAATGCAGCCTTAGACCTGCCTGGGACTTTGAGGGTCAGTCTGATTTCACCTTGGGCTTTAGGACAATGACTTCATGTCTCCTGCCTGCCCCATATGATTACACAGAGGAAAGCTCTCCGCATAATCTCTTGGCATTTCACAAATGCAGGCTCTGTAAATGAGGTCAGGGCTCTGATGCTGTACCTCATCCAGGGACTGCAGAGCTTGGTCCATGTTTGGAAACAATTACCTGGCCAGCACTCTGCGGGCTCAGAGTGGTCCTTCATAAGGTCAGCCCCAGGCAGGCAGCCTCTCTGCTCCTGCTGCTCATTCGTCCGGTTCAGCGTTCCGTTCAGCATCAGGATACGTAAGGGTGTGCTAAAAAATAAAATAAAAACAAAAAAAGAAGAGAGAAAATAGGTGAAAATACAGCTGGTTCAATTTGTTCACATTTCAAATATAGATGAAACTTAACGTGCTGCAAAAAAAGGAAAAGAGTGGGTGAATTTGTGGGGATTTTTTTTTTTTTTCAATGTTTTTGACCACTTACAGAACTGGTTGAATTTGGAAAATTTGTTCATCTCTGCGGGTTTAACTTCGGGGAAAATGTTGAGACATTCAAGCGTTTTAGTCTTTTTTTTTTTTTTTTTTTTCTTTTTAACATTAAAAAAAAAAAAAAAANTTTTTTTTTTTTTTTCATTTTCAGCTCAAAAGAAAACAAAAACCAAAGGAAGCAGAGTCTTTCTACTCCCACTCTTAGCTGTGGGATCTGATTTTCAGAGGCACAGATGTCATCAAGAAAAGGATGATTTCTTGATTGCACAGGCATTTTTTGCTTCATCATCTTTCATCCTGTATCAAAACAGCTCTGTGGGCAGGAGAATGTGTCGGCCTTGTTTCCTGGGCTCAGTGCCTCACAGCTGAACGTCCCCTTGTCTGACAAGTGTTCTTGTCAACTGAAGGTTTCCCTGTGGTTAAGATTCGTAATTCCTTTTCCCTCTGTCAAACAATAATCTGGGCTCGTGCTTCAGCCTCTTTCTGTGTGGCAACAGCACTCTCCCTCACTGGACAACCCTCTTCATGAAACATATAGAGACTTCATATTTTTGTAACCCCAAGCTTGGCCAAAATGATGACCAGTATTGTGGTTGCGTGGTGGGGGAAAGGACCGTAGACTGACCACAAAATCGCCTTGACCTCAGCTCCTTTGAAAAACAACCTAAAAACACAAGTAAGACTATCACTGGACAAGGAAAAAGCCCTTCAAGTTAACACCTTGAAAGATGACAGGGTGTCCCTAGCTGGGGAGCCAGGTAATTTCTAACCAAAGAGGATTTTCTGCCAAACCTTCAGTCTCTCCCCCATTTAGAAGCAGCCTCAACTCTGCCACTGTGTGGCAGCGCTGAAAAAGAACATGAAAAAAATCACTCATCTGTGAAAAAATCACTCGGCAGTGCAGAACTCGCCCCACCGGGTGAGAAAGTCCCCGCTCCACACTATGGGGTCGATTTTACAAACAGGCATTTGCACCTTCTGACCTCCACCACCAGAACTTCGTGCCACCAGAGGAGACGGTGTTATGCGGAACCGCTTGGGGCTTTCTCGGAGCATGCGGCAGTTCCTGGGATTTGCCGGAAGGAAGGCTGTGGGCAGTCTGACAGCGGCTCCGGGGGCTCAGGAGAGTTTTCACCAGTGTTCCTACTTTGCCCTTTGAGTGGTGATGCAATTGGAGGCCAACGTTGGTTGCAAAGGCAGGACACACCGCTCTCAGCACAAATCGCAGCAGACAAACCTCTTCCTTCCTGCAAACACCGTCACTGAATTTTAACACTAGCACAGCACTTCTGGCAGGCAGGACGATGCGTTTTTCTCACTTCTGTACGTGAGGAGGTGTGGACAAACTCTGCAAGATGAGAGAAGGTTAAAGATCTGTAATAAAACTTACGTAATGCGCGTTGGCCCATAATTTAACTCTTGCCACCCGTGCAGGGAAAGAGCCGTGCCTAGAAGCCTGAGGATCTCTCTTTGGATTCAGGACTAAGTAGAGAGGGGGGCAGCACCAGGGGTGGTCTTGGAGACACCTCAAGTTGGTCAAGATCAGAGTGACCGGGCTCTGCAGCCTCGTGAATATAAAAGTATTTGGCATTGCTCCCGTGGAGGAGCATCAAACCTCTAAAGAAGCACGAGGGCAAGAAGGGGATTGGGCTGCGGTGACTAATGGGTTAAAACAGTGCTGTTCCCCCACCCCTGCACGTTTCTGAAAGTAAGCCATAAAGCAACATGTTCTTTTGCAAATCTCAGGTCACAATGACAGAGCAGGCACAGAGGAAGGGAAAAGGGGGAGCATTAGGAGGTGTGGTCATTTCTTAAGGTCACTCAGAGCCACCATGTTTGTTCGGTGATTAAATCTCTTTATTCTACTGCAAACCTTGAAAAACAAGGCAGATATTTCTCCACGCAGCTTGGGAGGGTTGAGGGGAATAGGCTGGAGGGAGAATGCATAAAAGATACAGTCAAGGCTTTCTTGTTCTCAAATGCCTCAAAACTTTACAAAGAAACAAGACGTCATTATAATAATAACGGAGATAAAAAATAATTCACAGCACTTATTACCCTTAAAATAATTACTGGAACCAAGCAAAGGAGGAATAAAGTCATACTTTTCAGGGTCTTTCAAGCTGTTTCCATAGGGAGCTTGGTGTGCCTTTGAAGCTACTCTTTATTTGCAGTGAATGCCTACCAGCTCCTTTCTCCTTCAGCCTAGGAGCATTAAATGACAAAATCGTTTTTCCTGCCTCACAGTTCCACATGTGCCCTTCCAGGAGGGGACTCGGTCCCAGAAGAGCTCTCCTGTGGTGTCGTCTAAAGGCTGTGTGGCAATTTCTTCTGGTGTTGCCTGTGCGCCATCATGTTTTTTCTCTTTTGTTGAGCTGCACGTGGATTAAATCAAACTCACCCTCCATGCAGTCATCTGTTTGGACGCGCTGAAGAAAGGAACATTCAATTGTCCTCTTACTCAGCATGAATAAAAGGTGGGATCATGCTTCTAGCCACTTTCTCCAGGATGCACATCAAAGCAAGCAGTCACCCAGCCTCTGCTCCACATGGCAACGCAACACATTTGTTTATGCACTTAAATCTTCAACACATCTTAAATTATCGGGATGTGTACTGCTACCCTGAAGAACCGAAGACAGCTCTTTGCATCTTGTCTCATTACTGATGCAGAACGAAGGTATTCTTGGATTATCAATAACAAATTTCAAAAATTCAGTTTTGACTAAAATGGAATGGTGATGAGCAGGGAGGGGGCTGCAAGCCGTGATTTACTACTGAACACTGAAGCAATGAATAACAAGCCTCATCAAGTCCTTAGTAATGCCTTAATGTTCTCCTACAGAAAGGGACATACACATTGTACTATAGAAAAGTAGCCAAAATTGAAAAAAAAACCCTACCCTAACTGCTGATTTATTGTTTTTTCCTGCACTGCTCTAATGGCTGCTGCAGACCAGCTCTCTCCACCTGCCAAGGCCTGAAATTGTGGGACATGAAATTGTGGCAAAGGCCCCTTTGAAAGATGCTGGGAAAGACACCATCCAGGGAGAAAAGGAAAGGAGACGTTACCGCAGCCACTCCTGACCAAGAGGTGGAAAAAACTCTGTGGCAGAGAAAGTATGTGCATATGGAAAAAAGAGGTTCCTTGCCTCGAGAGGCTCAAGGTGCTGACAGACTGCAGTGAAATGATGCGGGATTTGCCTGCTCATTACCAGTCACCTTTTTCCTGTCTTTTGCTTGAGAACTAAGTTACTCTTAGGGGTAACAGCTTTAGACTGAAAGTGAGAAGGATATAAGGAAGAGATAAGGAAGAAATTGTTGCCTGTGAGGGTGGGGAGCCCCTGGCCGGGGTTGCCCAGAGAAGCTGTGGCTGCCCCATCCCTGGAGGTTCAAGGCCAGGTTGGACGGGGCTTGGAGCAACCTGGTCTAGTGGGAGGTGTCCCTGCCCAGGGCAGGGGGGTGGAATAAGGTGATGTTTAAGATCCCTCCCAACCTAAAGCAGTCTATGATTCTCTGCCGTAAGTAACCGAAGATGCAGAAGAGGGATGCAGGGCTTGGAAGGAGGGAAATCTGTTCTCCCTGTGCCTCGCATGGGGGTTTCCTCACCTCCTTGTGAGCCACAACCTGCCCCGGCTGCCCAGAGCGCTCCGGAGGAAGGACACGAGGCACAGCAGACTAACACAGCTGTAGGATTTGCCATGTCTGGATTCTCCCGGTTTGCTGCCAGGGTGTGAGAGGAGGCGAGGGCAGAAGCGGGCACTGTGCTGGAGGACAAGCAGCTCGCGCAGGCCCCATGGCTGCCCAGCTGAGGGGCTGAGCTCTCTGTGGAGATGCCACCCCCTGCAGAGCAGCAGGGGGAAGCCCTGGCTCTCCTCAGGGTCCCTGGGGTGATGCAGGGACCAGTACCCACCATATTACACAACCACCTGCACCGCCCCTGCCCCCCCACACCGCCTGTGAGGAACAGGGCGGGAGGGGGCGGTGCCGTATGAGGCCGCGGCGGGGAAACCGGCACCCTCTATTGGCCGAGCCGGTGCCGACGAGCCCCAAAACTCGACGCCCTATAGGCTGCCGCGCACCCTTAGCCCGCCCCCACGCCGTCCCTGCCCCGCCCAAACGAGTGGCCGCGGACCCTGCCGTACTGCGCATGCGCCAGGGGGCGGAGGGGCGGGGCCAGCCGCGGGGAGGCGGAAGCGCGCGCGGCGCGGCGGGGCAAGATGGCGGCCGCCGGGCGGCTCTGGGCCCTGCTATGGCTGGCGGCCGGTGCCGCCGCCGCGCTGGGGAAGCGGAGCTCGGTGAAGGTGCTGTCGGACGGCATGTGGCGGGAGCTGCTGCAGGGCGAGTGGATGGTGGAGTTGTGAGTCGGGGGGAGCTGCGGAAGAGGGGGGTTGGGGGGGGTGTCTCTCAGCGGCCCGCTCTGAGGCCGCGGCGGGGGGCGAGCGGTGCCCGTTTCTGACAGACTTGTGCTGCCCGCAGCTACGCCCCGTGGTGTCCCGCCTGCCAGAACCTGCAGCCCGAGTGGGAGAAGTTCGCCGAGTGGGGCGAGGACCTGGAAGTGAACATCGCCAAAGTGGATGTCACGGAGCAGCCGGGTGAGAGTCCAGCGGGGCCGGCTGTGGGCCTCTGGGTTTCTGGGCCCTCGGGACAGTGTTCTGTGCTTTTAGAAAATAAACAGAACCAGTAGGAATAGCAAAGGTATTTTCCTGATCTCTGCTGAAGGCAGATTGCTGTATGTAGACTAAACACTCTAACCTTTCGTAATAGGCAAAGGGAACAAGGGGATTTCTCTAGACCATCATTTAGAGGATTTCAAGAAGACGTTTGGCTGTACTTTTTAAGCATCGTGCAAAGCAAAAAACGTGGTTTCAGCCTTCCCTGCAGTAGTACCTCCCTTTGTTGGCAAAAGGGAGTGAAAGCAGCCCGGTCAGCCTCAGCTGAAGCTCCTTTCTCTTTGTTGGCTGCAAGTCTGTGTGGGGTTTGTACACATGACCTTCTCCATGCTGATACTTTTGTCCAAAGTCACATAAAAACTTCTGAAACTTGCCTCACTTGGCTTGTTTTCTGCCAGCACTGGGAGGTTGCAGATCAGGTGGGAAAAGGAGAGCATCTCTTGCTGAAGGGCTACAGCCAAAATAGTCAAGTGGAACGATCATCCCCAGGCATCTCTTCTTCCCTGTGGAGAAACTTTCTTGCTTTTTGTCCTGGGACCTTTCTTTTATGCTGCGTGCAGTACTTTGATATGCACAAGTTTGTGTTTGCTCAGAATTAAACATCGATACCTGGGAGCTGCTGTTTTTATTTTGATGTATAGTAACAATTCTTGCCTTTTCTCACATGAGTCTCTACTCACTGAAAATAACTGTCTTCTTACAGGATTAAGTGGACGATTTATCATAACAGCTCTTCCTACCATCTATCAGTAAGTATGCAACGCAGCAGGATTTTTTGGAGGAGAGAGGACTTTTTTTTTTAAACTTTTTGGGGGCAAATGAATGAGATTTACTATCCTCTTTAAGAATGTGAGTTACTTTACACAGAGACAACCGCTGTCTTACCCGCTGTGATCTTAGAGTACTGTCTGTTGATTTTTTTTCTTTTCCCTTCAGGCCTCGTTTATTCTATCTTTTCATGGGTGTTTCTGTTTTGCAATCTTTTCTGTGTAGGTTGAGCTTAATGCCGTTGTGTGGCAAGTGTATTAGGAAGATCATTATCTTTTTATGGAATGGCAACCTAAAGCTGGCCAAGATACACGTGGAGTCGAGTCTAGAAATACTCGTAGTCAGGATTCCTGGAAAACATTTTAGAGCCAGTGTCATGTGACGCAAAGTAAAACTAAAAAGAAAAAAATAGGCAAGGTGATGGGAGGGAAGATGTTGAGTGGAAGCAAANGTACTGTCTGTTGATTTTTTTTCTTTTCCCTTCAGGCCTCGTTTATTCTATCTTTTCATGGGTGTTTCTGTTTTGCAATCTTTTCTGTGTAGGTTGAGCTTAATGCCGTTGTGTGGCAAGTGTATTAGGAAGATCATTATCTTTTTATGGAATGGCAACCTAAAGCTGGCCAAGATACACGTGGAGTCGAGTCTAGAAATACTCGTAGTCAGGATTCCTGGAAAACATTTTAGAGCCAGTGTCATGTGACGCAAAGTAAAACTAAAAAGAAAAAAATAGGCAAGGTGATGGGAGGGAAGATGTTGAGTGGAAGCAAATGATGGGAGGGAAGATGTTGAGTGGAAGGAAATGCCGCCTGCTTGGACTGTCTGAAATGAAGGACTTTTTTTGTTTGTTTTCCAGCTGTAAAGATGGAGAGTTCAGGAGATACCAGGGCGCGAGAACTAAAACTGACTTCATAAATTTCATCAGTGACCAGGAATGGAAATCTATCGAACCAGTTTCATCATGGTTCGGTCCTTCCTCTTTCCTGTAAGTTTTGGTATGATTTCTCTAATAATTTGTTGTTGAAGATGCACGCTTTTGGGGCGTGCTGGGACAGGTCCTTAGGTGTGCCACACCTGGTGCTGCCTCCTTGTTGACAGCTCGGGCAGCAGCTCCGGGCTGGTAAGAAGTACGTGAACGCGATGGGTGGGTGGTCGTGCCTCCTTTGTCAGCTGTGGTGTGATCCCGTGCATGAGCAGAGCAAAGATGTCCTGAGTGAGGTTTGCTTTAAGGCTTCAAATAGTTACAGGTGGGTGTATTGTTTTATTAAACTCTTGTAGGTAATTTACTGACACTTGAAAGTCTTCTTTTGATCGTACAGCAGAAAGATGTTTTGCCCAGCTAAATTCTAGGAAACCAGCAGTAAAAACTGGAAAATAACAAGCAACGTAGTTGTAAGATATGGACTGGCTATTTAAGAAGGCACATCTGGAGCAAAGTTAAAAGCAGTGTGGAAGGGTGGAAGTTCCTTTGATGAAGGAAAAGTGAAGTGAGAAGTCTCTGAAGTCTGAGGAGAAATACACTCTTTAGAATATTTTTTAGTTTTGTGGCTTTGAAGTGCTTTTAGCTGCTGTGTGGTGGTTTCAGGGTAGCTGAGTAACTGGGAGTGCTAAAAGCATGTTGGGGACATCATTGATTGAGGCAAAAGAGCCCAATTGTTTGTGGTTTTTCTTCTGTTGGAGCAATGATGGCTGAAACACCTGTTGTAACTCACTGTGCTGTGGCAGGGTTCAGTTCATGGAGTGTTTTGCTAGACTGAAACATTAAATTTTTTGTGGCCCTTCTAGGAAGCTCAGCATTGTTACTTTGTCTGCTCACTGTCTTCAAGCTGTATGGTTGATCTCCTACAAAGTATTAGCCCACACCAAGGAATGTATGAAATGGGGTACTAATTTTAGGATTAATAAGTTTTCTATTAGAAGTGTACAGTACCAGCTCCATTTTTTGTGCATACTGAAACGATACGCAGGCTGCTTCTAGGGCTCGCTCGTTAGCAACTTATGTTGGCTTAATGTTTCAGATTCTCCTTTTCCTTTACAGATAGCGAATACTTAACGCTGAAGTTTCACAATAATAGTGAAAAGTCAGAATGGGCAGGATATATGTGGCAGATAGCCTGGTCTTTTTCACTTGTATGTCATTATGGCTAAACTTAAATGACTGAAGATCTCTCGGTTCTTATATAACATTTTTTTTAATAGGTTATTTTTTTGTTTTAATAAAATGTCCAGATGCTTAATTCTTAATACCTTGAATAGAGTTCCAGCTGGCTTCTCATAAACTGCTCGTCCAAATATTACTTAGAACATAAACAAAACTAAAATTCATACGTCAGCAGATCCGAGTCAAGGAAGTTTGTGAATTCGTTGTTGTCCATATGTGGAACATTGTACAAGCTGATGTTGGTACCAAAGGTGACTTCATGGGAAATGAGTGCTTATTGAAGTAAAACCCCCCCAGAAAACAGAAGATAAAAATCAAAGGAATTAGAAGGGAAACTAGACATGAGCAGAAAGTTGTTCAACATGGGACTAGATAAGGACCAGTCAGGCAAACCAGAAGATACAGGTATGTGACTGGCTTAAACGTGTTTCCAGTTAACTTTTTTCTGCTTTGTTTCAGGATGAGCAGTATGTCAGCTTTGTTTCAGTTGTCAATGTGGATCAGGGTATGTGCTTAGATCTCTATTTTATTTTATCTTAACAGACGTGCTACTTGGCTCTTCTTGAAATGATTCTCTTGTCTTTTATTCCAGCACTGCCATGGTTATTTAACAGAAAATGTCGGAATGCCGGTCTGGGGCTCCTATGCTGTTTTTGCGTTGGCAACTTTATTCTCGGGTCTGATACTGGGACTGGTAAGTGAAGCACTTGAAACAGATTGGCTTGTGGCTGCTGTGTATTACGCTAATGCCTTCTTTGCCTCAGTCTTTAATAGTAAGACCAATTGTTTTTGGGGTACTCAGCCCGCTGAGCTGGAAGACAGACACAGGGAGCAGAATGAACCCCCCATAATCCAAGGGGAAATGGTTAGTGAGCTGCTACAGCACTTAGACGCACACACAAGTCTGTGGGGCCAGATGGGATTCACCTGAGGGTGCTGAGGGAGCTGGTGGAAGTGCTCACCAAGCCACTTTCCATCATTGGTCAGCAGTCCTGGCCAAGTGGGGAGGGCGCAGTTGACGGGAGGTTGGCAAGTGTGACACCCATGTACAGGACGGGCCAGCAGGAGGATCTAGGTGAACTACAGGCCTGTCAGTCTGACCTCAGTGCCAGGGAAGGTTATGGAGCAGATCACCTTGAATGCCCTCACACGGCATGTACAGGACAACCAGGTGATCAGGCCCAGTCAGCAGGGGCCTGTGAAAGGCAGGTCTTGCGTGACTAACCTGATCTCCTTCCATGGCGAGGTGACCCGTTTAGTGGATGAGGGAAAGTTCTCCTGGAGAAACTGGCTGCTCGTGGCTTGGATGGGCTTATGCTTCATGGGGTGGAAAAACTGGCGGGGTGGCTGGGCCCACCACTCTGGTGGTGAATGGAGTTCAATCCAGTTGGCGGCCGGTCAGAAGTCATGTTCTCCAGGGCTCAGTTTTGGGGATGGTTCTGTTTAATATCTTGATCTGGACGAGGAGATCAAGTGCACCCCTCAGTAAGTTTGCAGATGACACCAAGTTGGGTGGGAGTGTTGATCTGTTTGAGGGT
The DNA here is from genome assembly GCA_013398295.1 of Chionis minor. NCBI lineage: Eukaryota > Metazoa > Chordata > Aves > Charadriiformes > Chionidae > Chionis > Chionis minor. Next base: position 92,856 of record VZSF01005798.1, on the reverse strand, counting down.
GGGATGGTCCTACAAAGGGGTCTGCACAGGGTGCATCGATGGGATGAGGTTTAACAAGGCCAAGTGCCGGGTCCTGCACTTTGGTCACACCAACCCCATGCAGCTCTACAGGCTTGGGGAAGAGCGGCTGGCCACTGCCTGGTGGAAAAGGACCTGGGGGTGTTGGTCAGCAGCTGCCTGGATATGAGCTGGCAGCATGTCCAGGTAGCCAAGAAGGCCAACAGCATCCTGGCCTGTATCAGGAACAGTGTGGCCAGTAGGAATAGGGAAGTGATGGTCCCCCTGTACTGGCACTGGTGAGGTCCCACCTCAAATCCTGTGTTCAGTTTTGGGCCCCTCACTCCAAGAAAGACATGGAGGTGCTGGAGCGTGTCCAGAGAAGGGTACCGGAGCTGGTGAGGGGTCTTGGAGCACAAGTCTCCTGAGGAGCAGCTGAGGGACCTGGGGTTGTTCCGCCTGGAGAAGAGGAGGCTGAGGGGAGACCTTCTCACTCTCTACAGCTGCCTGAGAGGAGGGTGTGGTGAGGGGGGGTCGTTCACAGGATGGGAGGAAATGGCCTCAAGTTGCTGCAGGGGAGGTTTAGGATGGATATTAGGAAAAACTTCTTCATGGAAAGTGTTACCAAGCACTGAAACAGTCTGCCCAGGGAGGCAGTTGAGTCACCATTCCTGGAGGCGTTTAAAAGACGCAGGGACATGGTTTAGTGGAGGACTCGGTAGTGATAGCATTACAGTTGGACTTGATGATCTTAAGGGTCCTTTCTAAACTCAACGATTCTGTGATTCTAATGTGCAGGATGTTTGGAGGCATAAACTTGTCTTTCTTTGGTTTCAGCTAATGGTGTTCTTAGCGGACTGTGTCTGTCCATCCAAAAGGCACCGGCCGCCACAGTACCCTTATTCAAGTAAGCCCGCTGTATTCTTCTAATTCAGTGAAGCTGTTTGGTAAATCTTATTTATTTAATAAATACTGGTATGTAACTTGTGTCTGCAGGACATGAGATTTAGTGTAGAAGTTTACACTTGTGATTGATGCTGTGCTTTACCTGCAGCTGTTTGCCCTTGGGGTTTATAGTGGGTTTGTATTTTGTTAAAGCTGAACTGTTTTTTCAAAACTTTTTTAGGAGAAAGAAAAATGTTCTTAAAGCGTTTTCACACCTGCAGCACAGGAAATTCCATATGTGCAGGGAGATAAAAGTTTTGAGTGGACCTCTCAGTGTTGCTGAATTGGGGGTTTGCGTAAGTTTTAGGGGCAGAGTGAGGATTAAAAGTGAATTTGTGTTTCTGTGGATAGTAAGTGATTTAGTTTAGGGTTAGGCTCCGGGATATTTCAAGATAATCACAGGAAGTCACGGGAAGAACATTTGAATGCTGGTTTATGGTTTGTAGGAACCAGACTCATTTTTCCAAAGCTGGAGGAAGCATTATCTTAACTTGTCTAGGTAGCAACAATTTTACCTAAGGTAGCAGCTTAAGTGACTGACACTGGCAAGTGCTACCTGCATTAAATTCATTAAAATTCTGTGCTAGCCCATGATGTTAAAGTATTTCAGGTGGTACTGGTATTTATTTGTGTATGCATGTTTTCCTTTCTCCTTAAGAAAAGCTAGCTCCAGAGTCAGCTCAGCTGCTGAAAAAGCTGGATGAAGAGCAAGAAGCAGATGAGGAAGATATCTCGGATGATGAAACGGAGGATAAAGAGGTGTCCAACAGAAACTCGTCACCGAACACTGTAAGGCAGCGCCCGGTGAACCCTGCTGCTACGACGGATAAGTCTTAGCTTTATTTACATGCAGGATTAGCGTTTAAGTCACCATCTCAAAAGGAGATAAAAGTCAAATCCTCCAACTTCAAGAGAAGAATGGCTCCTGTAATGGTAATATTGATGCATTTCATGAATTCAGAGAAAAAAAAAAAAAAACATCTTTGGCATCAGGTATTTAAAACTACAACATGCTGTTGCAAATGGCTGAAACTTCTCTTGCCTGTGTGCAGAGAAGTGCCGAGAAATAATTTATGTGGCTTCTCGAATGACTTGTTCTATTGGGATTTTTTTTAACAGAATATAAACCGGTGTACTTGTTGCATTAGGGAACATTGGCAAGGAAAATACACTAACCTGTTGGCTGTTGAAGCATTCAAAAAGGTTTCTCGGTATAAATCTATCTAGTTGTGCTCTGAAGAAGTGCTGAGGGGAAAAGTTCCTTCAGTTATAGGACATGTTCCAGGCTTTTTATGTGACAAAATCTGCTTTCTGCTATGACAATGAGTGCTACAAACCCCCCAGTCTTTCTTCTTCGGAAGAGGTGAAAGTTACTGTCTTCATTTAGAGGAACAGAAGTTGCCCTCTGAACAAAAGCTGGAGAGCTTGTCTCTGCCATCCTCCCAGGTGGGAGTTACCACAAGCGCTCTGTGTAGTGTGGATTCTCTGGCCAGACAGAAACCTGCTCTTTGCAGTGATTTCTTTTAGAAAAGGCTGTAGAAAACTGTATGAGCTTCTTGGGGAAGTAACTCTCCTGGAAAAATTACAAGTAGTGCCATGAAGTCTTGTTTTTCTTAATGACTCTGATTCAGGTGGGACTAGTTTACATGCAGGGTTCTCTGCGGAGCGCAGATCCTATCCGTTCATCCTGCTGGATGGCAGTAGATCTCTGCTTATTTTTAATACATCGTCAGTAATTTCTGATTAATCAATTTTTACTGCAAATCCAGTCAGGCTGTATCTGGTCTGAAGTTGAAATAACTGCTTCTTAATTTCTTTTACAGAAAGGTATCTTTTCTGTTTCCACAAAACCATCTTGAAATAATTTACCTTAATTTTTTTCTTTGAAAAACCTGTAGTCTGCTGTTTTCTGTATGGTACTTGTTTTCACTCTCTATAGAAATAAAAAGAATGCACGTGCACATTGGGCCAGTGTTATCTTGCATCGCTTGTAAAGAATTTTCCAGATTCTTTCAGTTAATTTCCAAAGTATTCACAAGGGAAGGGTTAGCCTAATGCTGAGGCCACTCATGTTTTTGGACAAGCCTGTTCTTGCTGGGTTTTTTTTGTTTTATTTTTTGGTTGTAGGGTGCTTTTTTTTTTTTAACATTCTTCATCTGCGTGGGTTTGCAGGACTGGCAGTTGATAAATCTCTGTCAATAGTAAATTTGGTTGTGAGTAATTAAGACTACAAACGTAGAAATGCTCTTGATATTTTCACTGCTGCCTGGTGTGCTGAAGCCCGGCTTTCCTAGTGATAATTGAGAAGACAGCATCAGACAAGGAGCTTGTAACAAACTCTATGGGATATGAAAGAAATACTGAGAGTAGCAGAATTCAGAGCTCTTGCAGGTGAATCAGCTTGTAAAGCTGTTAAGAATACTCCATGTTTTTGTCAGTCTTGTACGCTTCTTTGTAAGTTGCATTTTAAGTAGAACGTAATTCATCCTCCATGTAATGAATGGAAAAAAGTGATTCAGGTCTCCAAATACCTGAATTCTTAGATGAGTAAGAGTGAGTTGTTACCTAAGATGTCCTGGAACTCCCTACTTTGACTTTGTCTTTTTTTTTTTTTCTTTTTCTGAACACTGGTGCTCTGAAATGACTTACAACTTCAGTGCTGGGTTATGTGTTAGGAAGATAATAAACTAATGCTTGAAAGGTTCCTTTTGGTTAAAATGTGAGTGTTCCTGTCATTTTTAAATATCAAACATTTCCTGGTGTTTGAACGAAGACCACTGTGCCATAAATGCCCTTAAGGTGTTGGTCTCGTGGGTTTGCCTTAAATTCTCTAAAAGTTTAGATCTTAGTCTTTGTCACTAGTAAAATAAAGCAATAAATCCGGAGAGCTGGTAGCGCTAGTCTTTGAGAAATGGTGTATTTTGTTAGTTTGGAGAGGGCTCGAGAAAACAGGGGACACAAAAATGCTGTATGCTGTTCGGGAAAAGCGTTGAGTTGTTTTAAAAGCGGAACTATATGGGCTAACTCCATTTGGAATACATTTAAATGTAGCTGTTATAAATGCAGGGGTTTCTAATTTTTCAGTTACTTTAAAACTGTTTGTGCAATAGGGAAAGTATATACTGATAACTCTGGCTAACTTAATTTTAAAAGAACAAACAACCTTTGGTTTTTTTCTTGCTGTACTTCTAGGTTCCTGGTTTAGCAAGAACTTCCAGCACTGATTTACCTTTGCCTTTGCCTTCTACACTCCTACCTTTTCCTACTGACTCCCTGCCTTAGGCAAGTAACCAAATTCCAAAACTGCCTCTTAGTCCTGCGTGTTCCCCGTTGCTGGAATCCAGCCTCTGTGTGGCAGACCTATGCTTATGATTTGTGTAAATTCTGCAAGTTCTTTTTTTTGATTATCCATAGGCAGCCTGTGTTTCCTGATCTCTGAAAAATCTTCCTGTTCGTATTTTTATTGATAGTATGGTTTTGTCCTGTGAATATTTAAGTTTCTTGATTATTTTAAAAAAAGAAAAAATAATCTCTATTCCAAAGATGTTTACTGAGGCTGAGCGAAGGTTGCAATGTAACAAATGTGCGTAAGAGCCTGTCCTTTGTGTGTATTGATGATGCTTGAATATCAGTTTTGTAAAAATCACACTGCCCTTTCCATGCTTCTCCTTGACCAAGCATGTCCAGTTTCATTCCAGAAGGAGTTAAGTGTAACAGTTTTTTCTTAATGTTTCAGAGAGTCTTCAAGTAAAAAATAACCACCAGCTTTGGATTCCTGTGTTTGTGTCTCTCTTTTTTCAAGACAGTATCTTGCTGTTTAGCAGTGAAGCAAAACCGCAGCTATTTCCGTGGCCGGGGAGGGGGGGGAAGTTGTTGTAACGCTATCGCTACCAAAGCATTTGTGATAAGCCTTTTGGAAAAGGAACATTTGAATAATATTTCAGACTAAAGCTGCGCTGAGGTCCTTGTGTTTCGTGGTTGAGACTGGCTCGGGGACCTTGAGGAGGCGTGAGCTGACCACGTGTTGTCTCGGTTGGGGGGTTTGTATGGTTTGGGAAGGAGCTTTCACGCGTCGCAGGCTTCGACAGCGATGGTGATGAAATGGGTTCTTGCGTTGCAAAAAAACCCGTTGGCTGGAGTTGACAAAAGGGGTTTGAAATTCAATTATTTGTGGATTTTTTTTCTGTATTTGCGTACAAATCATATTTCAGCTGCAGAGGGGCTCCTCCCCTCTCCCACCTGCACGCCGGATATCAGATCCGAACAGCTGAAGGGGTCAACGTTGGCCAGTTGACCTTGGAGTGGGAAGCTTTATTCAGAATTGTGGGAGTTGGAAATGAAAGGGGCTTCTCAAGGCGGGGGGGGGGAACAAATCCAGGTGAGATATCCTCAAAGTGCCACGAACAGCCGGCCCAGTGCAAAACTGCCCATCAGAGAGTCGGTCTTGCCTGTTCCCTGGCTCTTTCCTCCATCTCTTCTCTCCGGAGTGAGGATTGAGAACGTGGTAGCGTGTCGGCTCTCTGTCTGAATGTGTGGATTTTTCTGGGAAAGCACAATAATACTCTTGGCAGTTCCTCCCCAACAGGAATAAGGAATACATGTTGCCAGGGGAATTAAGCAGATGCTCGTACAAGCCTAACTTCCCTACTTTTCCATTCGACAGGTTACGGATAACAGAAAATAATAGCCAGTCCAGAGGCGGGGGGGAAAAAAACACAAGGAAAAAATCAAACGGAAATATATTTAGATAGTTAAAATTGTTGGGATTAGCTTGATGAGAAACAACAAAGCAAGTGTGTGCGTGGCTGGCAGTTGGTGTTTGCCAGATTGCCAAAGTCAGCCCTAGGTTGATTTTGAAGCTCGAATAGTTTCTGTTATGACAAAGATTGATGGGGAAGGAGAAACTTCAATATGTCACAGCACCCCTTCAGTGTTGAGAAACACCAATGTACAATGTCAATTTTAAGGCTTCTTTGCTTTAAAGAAGAGGAAGTCTGTCTCCTGCAGCTGTCTTGTCTCCTCGTTTGCATCAGCTGAAGTTCTTGGTTTGACCCGAACAGCATCGCCTCTGGGCTCTTCCCTGAATTTTATTTCTGACCACTGTTGCGGTTAGTGCCATCCGGTCTGCCCCTGGGTCAGCTTTTCGTTACCTCGCTGAACTCTTTATTTTGCTGTGGGCTTTATCAACTTCAGTAACTTTGTAGAAGAGGAGATTCTGCCTCAGTCTGCCCTTTTTTCCTCACTTTCCATATTTACCTCTTTAAAACTTTCCAGATACAAGTTGCATTTCTATTTAGCATCACTTACAGAAATTCTCCTAACTGCAAGGCAGAACCAAGCCAACTCTTGAGTATGCACCTGATGTCCAATATCGTGTCCAGCTCTGGAGCCTCCAGCAGCAGGACATGGACCTTTTGGAGCGGGGCCAGAGGAGGCCACAGAGATGCTGGGAGGGCTGGAGCCCCTCTGCTGGGAGGACAGGCTGGGAGAGCTGGGGGGGTTCAGCCTGGAGAAGGGAAGGCTCCGGGGAGACCTTAGAGCCCCTGCCAGTCCCTAAAGGGGCTCCAGGAAAGCTGGGGAGGGACTCTGGATCAGGGAGTGGAGCCATAGGATGAGGAGGAACAGTTTCAAACTGGCAGAGGGGAGATTTAGCTGAGATATTAGGAAGAAATTTTTTGCCATGAGGGTGGTGAGCCCCTGGCCGAGGTTGCCCAGAGTAGCTGTGGCCAGGTTGGACGGGGCTTGGAGCAACCTGCAGGTTCTCTCCGCCCGAAAATCCTGGGAAGATCTCGCACTGTTCCCCTGTTGAATCTTCCTGGCTCTTTACTGGACTTCAGAGCTGATTTCTTAGGCGACTGGAGAAGTGGTTCTCCAAGGGTAAGTAACTGTATCCTCCTCCTCTTCTTCTCCCCATCCCATCTCAAGCATTTGGGAAGGACATGAAGTGTGGTCTTATATAGAGCTTTTTTTTCCCCTGTATTTGAAAGAGAAATCTGATGTGTCTCCCATAGGTGAGAGCTTGTGCCTGTAGCCAAACTTCTTCAAGGTTTTGAGTTGCTGAAGGATCTGTTGCGAGTGGTGACACGAGAGCAGATGAATGAAATCCCGTGTGAAGATGAATAAAAGCAAAGCGTTTCCGAAATACCTCTCGTTCGGGGAGAACGATCCACGTGTAATCTCTGCTAGGGTTTATTTTTAAACACCGTAGTTCATAGTTTGATGTGCGTGGTAGGCGCCGTTGTCACGGATTTCAAAAGGAACTGTCTGGTTTGATGCATCAGTTGTCAGAGCCCTAGACGAGGATGATCCATCCCCTTCCAGATCCCTCGAGGCTACAGCCAGTTGTCAGCCCAGCCGGGAGGCGGGAGCGGTCGCTGAAGCTGGCACCCCCCAAAATGGGATCTGAGTTTTTCTTGGAGGTTTCTGTACATTAAATGTGAAGGACGGCAAGAACAAACCCCACCAGGAGCTGTCGGTCCCGGGGCGAAGACTTGTTTGTCTTGATGCTCTGCTGAAGCTCCGCAGCAACGACTAAAACTCCAGCCACCATGGGGTGGTGTAGCGAGACCTCGTAGGGCTGGCGGAGGCTGCCAGGACCGCGCAAATGCTGCTTTTTCTTTTTTTTTTTTTTTTTTTAAGATTATTTTTGCAGGTTGTGCTGACTGAAGTCCCTCAGCTTGTCCGTGATACCCTGATGTCCTGTGGTCACTTTTGAAACTCCTCGTTTGTCTTCTGCACACCCAGGAAATCCAGAACCTGGCTGTAGCCTGCTCCAGGGGTTTCAGCTCCTGGTGAGATTGGAGCTGGATCTGGCTGCAGGATGGTGTGGGGAGGGGGCAGGTGGGGTTCCCTGCCTCAGGAGGAGCTTAAGGGCATCGCTCTTCGCTTTTGTCTATAATAATTAGGTAGTTGACCAAGAGTCGATGCTCATCACGCTGCTCTAAGAACCTCAAAAGCTCCAAACTGGGATCTGCTCCATTCTGGGTACGTATATAGAGATTTTTTAAAATTATTTTTGGTTTTTTTAAATTTTTTTTTAAAGGGCTTTGGAGCACGTCTCCCAGGGTTGCTCTAACTTTCCTCCAGAGAGTTGTGGAAGAAGTTGCACGGCCAAAAGGGGAGCAAGAGAAAGGAGGCAGCTGACCACGTGGTGGCAACATGGAGATGCTACGTGAAGATTGGCTTGGTCCTTTGTTAGTGCTGGAGCAAAAGTTACTTCTACGGAGGGACCTGAAGGAATTCCATAGCTTAAAAGAGGAGCGCAAAAGCGTGAAAGGTAAATATTTTTGGTTCTTCTAGAAGGAGGCAAGTGGTGTGGGAACAATACGTAGCTGCGGGTGAGCTGCGTCACCTTGTGCTGTGGATGTGTAGCTGCGTGCCGTGGAGCGAACAGATGGGAAAAGCGGGATACAAATCAGGGAGAACTTTCTGAATGAAAGGACATTAGGGAGTGAATAATTAACACTCAGCTAGAGGAAGTCGCCTTGCACCAATATGGGGATTAGCTGGAGGTAATGATAGAGAAGGAAAATGTTGAACTCTTGCTTGGTGCTTCGGGACGGACGGACTCGTTTGGGGGTGATTGGGATCATCACTGGAATATTGAACAGGGCAGAGAAAAACCACTTCTTTCTCCTCTGTATTTACAGGAGATGGTGTGAGCCTGCCCTGGCTGGTCCTGTTTCCACGCAAAACTTCACTCTCTTCCAGGATAAAGCAAGTGTCACGTATGCGAGCTGCATGTACCTGCCCTTTGGGTGCCATCCCCAGCGGGTCAGCGCCGCGCTGGGAGGATCTGCTCCCGTAGGGAGATGGGTCACAGCACCCTTGGGAACACGTCCCCAGCCCTGCGGTGCGTCTCAGCTGGCCAGAGCTCTCCGTCTTCCATGGCAGGTCATATGTGTGTCCTCAAAAGCTCTGGCCATTTGCCCTTCCAGCTTTCCTACGCTCCTTGCTCTTTTTTCCGCTGCGTACCGTGCTTGGCCAAAAAGATGGAGCCGGAGGAGGAGGGAGCCTGGGAAGGCAGGAGGTGCTGGGGGCAGTGAAGGTGGCCGGTGCCATCGCTGGTTCCCAGCTCCATGGCGCAGGCGATGGGGGAACCCCAGGGCAGGAGCAGCGTTTTGGCTGCTACAGGGAGAGCCCGTAGCTCCTCACCAGGGCTCTATGGCTCCTGGGATGTGCAGGGCTTGGAGAGGAAGAAATGTTCTGGAAAGGGGCAGGTGGTGAGGAGAGCTGCAGTCCTGCCCCGGGGCTCCTGCCCCTGCTGCGGCTGCGCCTGTCTAGATTTTCTGCCCCATGAACGAGGATGTAAAAAACCCCAACGGTTTTGTCTTTAGGGCAGCAAATGTCAGGGTTTTTTCCCCTCCGCTTGCTGCGATGCCGTAAGCCAAATGAACTCTGTGCCTACACCTGGTGTGCATGTCCCAGCGGGATCCCTGCCGGAGCTGGCGGCGAGGCCGGGTTGTGCTCTCGGAGGTGCCGGAGGGAGCACAGTGACCTGATGGCGCCTGGCCTGGCTGGTGCCAAACTATGGGTATGATCCTTGGGGCTGCCGCCTTGGAAGTGTAATTCCCGCTGCAGAAAATGCTGCAAAAAATACATGCACAGCTCCAATGGCCACATGGGTTGAATACAGGAGCATGCAGAATAATCCTGCCCCTGAAGAAGAATATGGGAACGCAGCCTTGTTACTTAAATCCCTCATTTCCGAGTTTTGAGAAAAGGTCTGCTCCATGGTGTGTTTTGCTTGAATGAAATACATTGATCATGTGTTTGCTTCAAGAACTCTGAATAGGTAGAGCAATATAACAAACCAGTTCAGCATTGCTTCCAGTCAGGAAGAGAAAGGCAATTTTTAGGAGATTTTTCTAGAGCCCCGTGGGCTGCGGGAGGAGCTTGCTGCTCCCCGCATGCAGAGTGGCTCCAGTAGAGCTCTTTCCAGATCCTGCTTCATCCGGGAGCAACAACTGCGGCAGAGGCACAGATGCAGGATCCTGGTTGGGAGACTTCCCCCTTCTGGTACCATTAACCCTACGCTGGCCGCTCGCCCGAACCCTGCCTCCGCTCCGGGTTATTTTGCCAGCTGCGCTGATTAGTCATTCCCTGTCCCCTTATTCGCTTTGCCGGCTCTCCTCAATCCCTTCAATCCTGACATGTATTTCGATTAATCAGGCCCTTCCCCCCGTCTGTTTTTTCTGGCTGGATTTGCAGAAGTGGTTTATTTACAAATCTCTCCAGAATTGGCCTCTTACGGTTAAAAGTGACGCGGGTGCCGGTTGAAGGAAAGCTGATTTTTGACAAACTCAGCATGAGAATGAGAACAGATGGGGACTTAGATGAATTAGATATTGCTAAATGTTGTCCTCCTGCAAATCAGCTTGGTTTTCCCTATTAGCATAAGGAGCAGGAAAAAGGATTTAATTCCTCTAAACATTTCCCCTTAATGATCTACCTCTCCAGCTAGAGATTTATATTGCTGCTTATCAGCAAAGCAGCTGAATTCCTTCCACAGAGAATCGACTGCGATTTCGAGTTCATTTCTGGCACTTCTCCCTCCCTGGGATGAGAACTGTGCTTAGGAGAGGTGGTTGCTGTTTTTAAATGGTATCGATTCAGGCTTTTTTATGGTTTTAGGTTGATTTAACAGAGTGGGTTTTTTTTTTTTCTTTTTAAAAATGATTTTTTTAAACGGTCAAGAGGAGGCACCAGCACATTCCGGATGATGCTTTAGGCTCTTTGCCCCGATCTGGCAGCGCTGCCGGTTTTCCTGCACCCTGATGCCTCTGCCCCGGTGAGTCACCGCAGGCAGGGTCCCTGGGCAGGGTGGAGGGTGGCGTTCCTCACCGCCCCGGTGCCCGGGGGCCCGATCCACGGCGTCCTGCGCTGCTCCAGGGCATCACTCGCGAGGGCTGGTGGCCACGGTGGTGGGTGTTGTCCCACCTGCGCGAAGAGGTGCCCCTCTCTGTTACCTTTTCCAGGTGGTCTGGGCTCCTGGGGTGGAGGTTTTGCGTTACGGGGTGTGAACGGCCCCCGTGCTTGCGCTCTGCTTCACCTGGGGGATTTACAGCCTGGCCAGGCAGGATCCAAAAAGGTGGCAGAGCTCTCCTCCTTGGGCTGGCTCTGCGGGAAAACCCAGCCTGCGTGGCCATGAGTGCGCAGTGGGGCTGAATCCAGCAGGAAACATCTCCGTCGGGGAAGGATGCCGTGCCCAGCGGCTTGTTGCTCTTCCCTCGTGCCACCCATTTTCCTTCCCATCACAGCTCAGGAACGCAGTCCTAAGGGCGAGCGGGCGTGCGGGTATCCGGAGATCCGTGCGTGGACACCAACCTCGCCGCACCTACAGCGTTTTGGGGGCGCCTGGGTGTGGAGTGGGGGGGGGCTGTGATGGGGGGACGGGGGCTCTGCCGCACTCCGGGGCTGGAGGAAGGCTGTTGTAGGCGCGCTGGGATTGATCTGCTCCGTAGGCGGGTGGCTGCGAGAAAGATGGAGCGGGGGCAGCCCCTGGGGCTTTGCCAGGGCTGCTCGCCGCGTGGAGCTCTGCCGGGTTTTACCGCAGGCTGTTGGCAAAGGATGGAGTGAGCACATTGTGGGTGCTCTAGCACTTGATGCTGAACGCCGTTTTGTACTCTCTCCAGCCCAAAGGCTGGCAAACACCATTTGCCTTTTCTGCTTCCGCCTCTGACCTTCTCGCGTCTCCTCCTGACCCGCTTGCCACCCAAGGGCCGAAGAGCTGCTCCTCTTTGGAGCCAGATACAGGATGCCAGATACAGGCACAGGGTTTGCCGGTGACACTGGGGATGGCAGAAATCACCCTGTTTAACTCCTCTACAAGGACTCTGGAGTCCCAAGGGGACAGGACCCCGTGCTGTTTCACCGTCCCCTTCCGAGGGAGGGAGTCTTCAAGGAGGCTTTGTAGCAGCTCGGCTTTAATTATCCCTTCTGCCACTTGCAGGTTGAAGCCTGGATGGTGAGATAAGGCATCCACTTGCTGATCCCTCGGAGGAAAGTGCTCAGCAGCACTGCAGGGATGGTGTGAGTAGCTGAGGACTTGCACGTACTGTGAGTGGTGGCTTCTGCGGGGGGACAGGGCTACATGGGCAGGGGGAACAAGAGGCAACAGGCACAAACTTGACCACAGGAAGTTCCACCTGAACATGAGGAGGAACATCATTCCTAGGAGGGTGGCAGAGCCCTGGCACAGGCTGCCCAGAGAGGTGGTGGAGTCTGCCACTCTGGAGACATTCCCAGCCCGCCTGGACACCATCCTGTGCCACCTGCTCTGGGTGACCCTGCTCTGGCAGGGGGTTGGACTGGGTGATCTCCAGAGGGCCCTTCCAACCCTGGGGATTCTGGAATTCTGTGAACCTGTGCATGCTGGAGATCCCATCTGCCCCAGGGGCTGCAAGCAGGGAGCACTCAGGGGCTCAACCGTCTCGAGAAGGACGCTCCCTTTCCTTCCAGTCCTGGGGCTAAAAGCTATAAGCCTTGATTTTCGTTATTTTTTTTTTCCCCTGCTCCTATGTTCCCCTGAAGCTGCACAGCTCTGATTAATCACGTTGGTCACACTGTCTTTAGCGTTGTCCATTAGTTTGAAACTGCTCTCATCTTCTGCAGCGTATTAGGTACCGCAGCGTCTCCTTCTGTATTAGCCTGTCTTACCGTGTCGGAGTCGCTGGATAAATGGAGAGTGAAGCAAAGCTTCTGTGGGCAACTGTCTGGTAAACGCTTTAATTTCCCATGCCGTAGGCTGCGGTGAGCGTCGAAAGCATTCTGGGGACGTGAAGAGCTGGAAGAGCACCGGGAGGGAGCAAGCAGAAACCTTCCCCACCTGGCTGTCACCTGGGATTGCTGGAAGCCCTTGGCATCTCCCATCCTGCCCTTGGCATCTCCCGTCCTGCCTTCCCATGGCACCCTCGCAATGGGGCTGGTGGGGACTCAGCGCCTCGTCCCTGGCTGGTGCACGGACAGAGGTCTCCTCCCTGCTTTGGTCTTCTGCTCCCCGGGCTGCTGCAAAGCCTGGGACAGCACTGCCCAAACTTGTGCCTTCTTCCCCATCCGAGCGGGCAGGGTCCGCGCTGGCAGCCCCTCTGGAGGGGGTTAGTGGCAGCAGCCCCTCCAGACACCCACCCTTGCGAGGGCTGTTCCAAGTGTGGGGGGGTCCATAGCCTGGTGGCTGCTCTCTCCCCAGGGAAAGGCAGCTCTTTTTGCTGTTAACTACCAAGTTTTGGTGGCTCCGGAAAACAGCCGGGCAGCAAGTCCCATTTTGGAGGCTGCACCAGCAGCAAATCCCCGCTGCGAGCACGGGCTTCCCAGGCTGTGGCTGGAGAGGGAGGGAGCGGGGGGCTGCTGAGCCCACCTGACCTGTTAACAGCTGCAGAGTGACTCCAAAGCATCCCTCAGTGTTAGACAAGACCTTCCTTAATCGAATTTCTTTGCCATTTAATTTCACCCAGCTAGAAGTAATAGGAAGAGGTCCAGGCATAGACTAATAGCGGCAGTGCCCACGGCTGCATGCGTGCTTGCACAGCGTGAGTCACAGCTTTGCAAGGGGATGGGTTATCCAGTTATCCGCAGGCACGGAGGCTCGGCTTTGCTGTTGCCTAACAGCCCCCCCGGGGCTCCAGCCCCGGTCGTTCTCCTCCAAAGGGAAAAAGCCTGGCTCCAGAGGTCTGATGTCTCTAACAGCAGCTTGTCTCTGAGGACGGCCATGCTGTCCCCAGGGCTGATCTTGACACCCGGCTGGCTCACCGCAGAGCGATCTTCCCAGGCTCCCATCGCTGCTGGAGCCGGGGTTGCCGGCTGCTATCAGAGATGCTCGGGAGCATCCCCGTAAGTCAGCCTGGAGAGTTGAAAAGCCAACCTTTTGGGGTTTGTGTTTTCAGTGTAACCCGGGTGGCACCAGCCGCGGAATGGGGAATTTGCCCTCAAGAAGTCTTCTCCAAACTGCCACAGCCCTCTGCCTTGCTCAGGCAGCCGGAGAGCATCCTGCTGTCCCGCAGAGGGATGCATCCCGCTCTCCCGTGGAAGGATTCCTGAAGCAACGTGTTGAAACGTGCGGGTAAATAGAGAAATGGGAGGCGTGCCTCCCTGGGAGAGACATGCCAATAAATCCAGGGGAGACAGATCCACCTGGCTGGATCGAGGAGCTCTCAACTGCTGCTTGGCTGGGTTCTCCAGCAAAGCCTTTCAAAGAAAAGCCAGCCTGCAAGATTAAAGGTTTAGTCAATGACTGCACAGATGTCTCAGACATCCGAGATGGTTCATCCAAGCTGTGGTTGGGAAGCTTCCCGGTGACAACTGGGAAGGGGTAGATCATCTTTCATCTCTCACCCGGTGCCTAATTTAGTCAAAAAAAAGGACACTTGTGCCTCTTCGGAGCCATAAATCACTCTAACGGTTAGCTTTTAATCAGAGGTGGCAGGCTCGTGCGCGGAGACTGTGTCACGTATGCAGATGATCATCTCTTCAGTAGGAAATGAGGCATTTGTGCATGTGTATTGTGTGTGTACAGGATAAGTGAGTCAAATGGGCTCTTGCTAGGAAATTGTGCTGTTTCAATCCTGAGCTTTGTGCATCAGAGTTGTTATTCTGTGCGAGATAAATGGGAACAGCAACAAGCTTGTACTTCTAATGGGGGGGTGAGGGAGTCTTGATCAAGACTTCAGAGCGCGATCTGTATTCACAACGGCTTGTCCGGCCTCTCCTCCTTGGGTTTTGTGTCTGCTTTGCCATTTTAATCATTTAATTGTATTGGATTTTCTGGAAGGAGAAAGAGCCTCTTTATACGAACTCCTCCTATAAGACTGAAATACGGAGTTTAATTATCTCCTCTTTATTTATATATTTAAATGCCAAGGGCTTGCAGTCCCTAGCAGGTGCTTCTGCAAAGTTGCTCCCCTCGACGGGATGCTAAAATGAGAAGCTTCCAGGGGACATGACTCATTTGCAGTGTGAGTTACTTGTTCTGCTTCGCTGAGAGCATAAGCAATATCAGAGGAGACGTGATTACTCACGGCTGCTCTTTCAGTCAGCAGCGAGCTTGGAAACCAGGCAGGCAGCACCGGCGCGATGCGGAGTGTGGCTGCATGGTGAATTATTGATAAGGGAATAATAGCGGCTGGAGATAATCTCTCTTGTGGAGTACGGGGAGTAAATCTTCTCTCCTGTACGGGGAGTAAGTCTCCTGGTTAGAAGAACCCTTCCCAGCCAGGGGAAAACGGCGGCAGGAGGTTTTGCTTGAGTGAAGAGCATGCAAAGATGCCCTGGGAACTGCGTGCAGCATTGCAGGGAAGGGATTTGGCTGCAGGAGGGACTGTTTATACTCACAGGCCTCACTCTTCATTTGGGAATTCCAATATACTTGGCCAAGACCCGCGCGTCTTCCAGTAGAAAGAGGTCATTTAAACTTTGGAAATAAAATTGGCATCCCCTTACCTGTCAGGGCAGGTGGAGAGAAGTGGGTGCCCAAGTTAGAAATGGGTAAACAGGGATTCTCCACACCAACCTTGTCCGTGTCGGCAGGTCAGATGGCCCAGGGCTAGCCTGGTGGTTCATCCAGCATCCTTCCAGGAGCAACCCTCCACCATCCCTGAGACCCGGCTGCCTGGTGCCTTGCATTGAGTGCTCTGCCACGGCACGTGGGCGAAGAGCAGCGGGGGTGTTTGGTGGCCCAAGCAGCGTCCCCGTGCCCACCCTTTGCCTCCCAGCCCTGCTGCGGGGAGGTGAAAGACCATCCCCTGCCCCTCCGATGGCCACAGACTTGTGATGGGGCATCCCAACACCCCAGTGCCCTTTTGTCTGCTCTGGGGCTCATCTCACTGGGGCTTCAGCTGAAAGACAAACACAGCTCTTCCCGGATGGATGGGAGAGGTGTCCACTGGCCCATTTTAGTGGCATTTTAAGATATAAGAAATACAGATGTGTGGTGTCTGAGCAGCTGCAGCAGAGCTGCGGTGCTGGGGGGACATCACCAGCTGCCTGGGGAGGCAGAAGGGCTGCACCGCACACCTAGCTTCCTCCCAACTTAAATAATGCAGGCACGTCTGCTGGTTTCAGTATGTTCTTGTCCCAAAGTGGTTGACTGCACATGGCGAGGAGAGGGGAATGTTTCATTACGCCCTGTGAAAGATGAGAGAAGCGCCTTGGGGCTCCGTGGCCGGAGCCGCCGTGCTTCAGATACGCCGTGGGCTGGTGTGGGGCTCGTGGATGCGTAGCGCAATCTGTCGACAGAAGACATGCGGGGAGGGCAAGGCTGGGCAAATACTCTTGGCGAAAGGACTATCTGTCAAAAAACATGTGATTTGCACCAACCTGATGATGTCTGGAGATGCAGCTTAGCTTTACTGGTTAGCCATCTGGTTTTCATGGGCTGAGTTTGCACTGGAGGGGAGCAAGGGGCTTTTTTTCCCCTAACCCCAGTGTTGTCTTCATGTTCGATATCGGAGAATAAAGTGCAGGGCTGTGATTTGGGGCGAGTGCATTCACTTCCCCATCTCCATACGGACCTCTGGCTCTCCCCGTGGCAGACCACAGCCTGCCTGGTGGGTTTGCTCTGACCTCTACGGGCAGCTGAGTCTCACCTGGACTTCTCAGCATCCTCATCATTTGCATTTCCTCAGCCAGAGGACAAAGAGGGTCACATTGGCTTTGCTGCCACCTCCAGCTCAGCTGCTCTGCTGGGGGGAATCCCATTGCAAAGGTGGGGTGAATTGGTGCCTGGTGAAAACAGAGCAAGCATGAGATGATGTTCCACCTCAGGGAGAGAAGAAGTATCTGCTGGAGGGTCGCAGGACAAGGGACAATAGCTTTAAACTAAAAGCGGGTGGATTCAGACTAGATCTAAGGAGGAAATTTTTTATGCTGAGGGTGGTGAGACCCTGGCCCAGGTTGCCCAGAGAGGTGGGAGATGCCCCATCCCTGGAAACATTCCAGGTCAGGTTGGACGGGGCTCTGAGCAGTCTGGTCTGGTTGAAGATGTCCCTGCTCCTGGCAGGTGGATCGGACTAGGTGGCTTTCAAAGGTCCCTTCTATCCCAAACCACTCTGTGATTCTTTGAAAGCAAAGCGGCATGCCCGAGGTTTTGCAAGGCACCTGTGACAGAGCTGGAAAGAGCTCTCGGATCTAACGGGCTTCGTACAGGGAGTCGTAACCAAAATATCCTTCTTGCTTCTGCAGGCAGCAGTTTCTGCTTGGCTCTTCTCCCAGGGTCATCCAACAGCCATGAGCACCCCTCTGCCCGCCGAGCCTTTGCTCTCCGTGTCAGGGCCCGGGCTCGGGGCAGCCGGGCTAATTGCTTGCTGCACCCTGCCGTTGCACTCAGCAGCCGGACGGGAAGATGGCAGCACGATGGAAACTAGTGGTTTGGGTTTGTTGTGGGTTTTTTTAAGTCTTTAGGCACTCGGCTCGCATGTAGGGGACTGTTACTGCTTTTGAGCTCCTCGCTGCTGTCAACGCTGGCTCTGCAGGACCTGCGGGATCACTGCAGACCCACCGTGCCATTCCAACCATCTCAGAGGGGGTCAGGCACTGAGGGCATGAGCTACGTGGGCCTCTGTGCCAATGGACACTTCTAACATGTGTACGGTGAGTATTTGGCCACAAATAATACAACGATGCCAGTGTCCCGGCCATGCTCCGTGCACCCCCCCCATCGTCATTGGCGCTCATCGCCACCTTTGCAAATGCGATGGATGGAGAACAAGGTCCTGTATAAAAGGTTAACCATGATCTACTATAAGAGCAAAACTTTCTGGCATGGGGAAGGTGAGGACAGACTCACTGGAGCAGTTATTGACCCTCCCGCTGCCTTTAGCTGTGCTGGATTTCCCCTGTACACGTGCCGGCGTACCTGCAAGCACGCTCCTCCGCGGTGTGCGCGGCTGCCGTCGGTGCATGCTGCCAGGCCCGTGCGGTGCATGCAGTGTTGTCCCTTCCCCTAGCTGTGTCCTGGGGAGGGGGGACAGACAGCGGACCACCAGTCCTGAGAGCTGCTCCCACAATCATAGAATCATTTAGGTTGGAAAAGACCTTTAAGATCGTCTAGTCCAACCATTGACCCTGCTCTACCAGATCCACCACTAAAACATCTCTCAGCACCGCATCTACACGACTTTTAAACACATCCAGGGACGGTGACTCAACCACCTCCCTGCCCAGCCTGTTCCAGTGTTTGATAACTCTTTCAGTGAAAACCATTTTCCTAATGTCCAGCCTTAACCTCCCCTGGCGCAACGTGAACCCATTTCCTCTTGTCCTGTCGCTTGTCACTTGAGAGAAGAGACCAGCACCCATCTCACTCCAACCTCCTCTCAGGTAGTTGTAGAGAGTGAGAAGGTCTCCCCTCAACCTTCTCTTCTCCAGGCTAAACAATCCTAATTTCCTCAGCTGCTCCTCGTAAGACATGTTTTCCAATGGGACAGGTGACAGCGGAGCTGAGCCGATGCTCAGTCCCTGGCGATGGCCATAGCAGAGGATCGCTGCAAAACCCATGTGTTCCCAGATTCCCGTGGTTTGCAGGCAGTCGGGATTTACGTGAGCCGTAGAACGTTGTGTTTTCAAGCTCGGGTGTGGGCACAGGTAAGAAATCTGGGCTTTGTGTGGATCAAATGAGTTTGCTTCCAATATCCTTGCTGCAGACCTTCAACTTTAGGGGCTGGTAGGGCCCCTCCAGGCTCTGCTGCCAACCCTGTGTTTTCTCAAGTCTTTGGCTGGGTATTGTTCAGGGCATCGTCTGTCGCTGTACGTGGCCGAAAGGGGCGCTGGGGAAGTTTCCCAGTCGCAGGGATAGTCATTTCGGGGGTTGTGGCTTGGCTCCACCACTGCGGAGAGCCACATCTGGACCGTATTTCTGGGAACCCAGAGAGCTGAGCTTTGTGTTCTCACTCAATTACAGTGGCACACTTGTCAGCAATTTTTTGTTTTTATTTCCTGCCACTTTCCAAACTTGGCTGTTTTTGTTAAAAAAAAAAAAAAAAAAAAAAAAAAAAAA
>VZSF01005798.1:30112-73907 GCA_013398295.1 Chionis minor | reverse complement strand
AAAAAAAAAAAAAAAAAAAAAAAAAAGAAAGGATGGGGGGGGAGGAATCCAACAAAAACTCCAAAGCACATGACATGGGTCTGAAGCGCACCAGGAATGGACTTTTTTCCAGGCAGGAATGTCTGCGCTTCTGCTGCAGTGGTGTGTGCGCAGGGAAAACAGGCTTCCTAGAGAGGCGGTCGATGCCCCAAGCCTGTCAGTGTGTTAGAGGCATGTGGACAATATTCTCAATAATTTGCTTTAGCTTTTGGTCAGGCCTGAAGTGGTCAGGCAGTTGGGTTAGATGATCGCTGTGGGTCCCTTCCAACTGAACTCTTCCATCTCATCCCATTCTACCCCGTCCCATCCCTTTCTGCTGTGGATCAGAGATGCTCAGTGACTTGTTTGTGGGGCAGAGCCCAGGAGCACCTTCACACCTACAAGGGCAAAAGTGGCCACAGCGATGCAGAATCCACCCCCTGGTGCCCTGGTCCTCTGAATCACCCTCCTGCTATGGAGGTATCTCCCGGTGTCCCAGTGGAGATGGGACAATCCGTTAGCCAGACCTCTGTGCCACACAAAACAAAGGTCCTCTTCCAGTAATCTCTGCCTAAAAGCACATAATTAATCCTGGTACGTTGAGATGGGGACTTTAAATTGATTTAATGGCAAGTGTAAAAGAAGAATACTCAAGGGTTGCCAACGTTTCACTGCCCTGGTATGCATAGGAGCTTTTAAATAATTACATTTGTTATTAACACCGTCAATGCTAACGCGTCCATTTAAAACAGACTAGTGCTGAATTGCGCTTTTTTTATTATTATTTTTATTTACTAAACCAAAGTCATTGCAAGAGCACAATTCCTTGTCATGGAAAGAAACTGTTGAACCAACCGAGCTTGTCACCCTCTGTCTCTCATCCCGTAAGGCTTCGTCTCATCACCTTCTCCTTGTAGTGTGTGGCATTAACAGGGCTCATAAATGTCGCAGAGCAATGATTGTCGGTGTCGGACCTTAATTTCCGCCCAAATTCGACACCTGTTGATGCACTCTGTTGGAACGAGGGCTGCGCAGTGTCTGAATCTGGCTTTTGCCAGCACCCTGTCTTTGTGCGTGAGCCTTGCATCAAACCCCGTTCATCAGTGCAGAAGATCATGATGGCTTGGCTCCAACGGAGAGAAAATCCCTCCTGGCCTGAAAACCTTGGCAGCAGGTTGGCAGAGCGGGCAGCTTCCAGCCCTCCTCCTGTGCCGAGGCTTGGCTCCGATGCCGTCAGTCCATCACTGGAAAGCTCTTCCCCGGCTGGCGGAGTCAGCCAAAACATCAATATGCCCCGATTTCTAGACCTTTTTTTCTAAGCATTTGGCATGAATGGTGCCTCCTGCTGAAACCTCTCGGGTATATTTGTACAGGGATGAGCGTCTCCAGTGCAGACCTGGATCTTGTTCCTCAGGAAGGCTGGCAGGAGACCAAGCTACCCAAAGTGTTTCCCAGCTTCTCTGAGCAGGTACCAGGAGCATTTTCCTCTGCATCGGAGAAGAGTTGAGAGCAGACCTTGCTGGCAAGAGAGGCCTGGTCTGCTGCTGTATCAGGATCATTTGGGCATTTTCCTGCGGGTGGTGCTACTCAAGCCTATCTGAGGCTGGTTGTGGCAGCTGCTGGGATGGAGGCTGGGATGTTCTCCCTTTCTTCTCGGGAGAGCTGCAAATCAGCACATCCCAACCTCATTCCCAAATTTTTGTCTTCCTTGGAGCACCGTCACCAACAGACCAGGCTTTTTCTCAAGGCTAAGCGTGCCCTGTGTCTGATAAAAAGCCCCTGTGGGTGACCATCCTCTCTCTGGCCATCAGGGCTGCAGCAAACACCTCTGAGACCCCTGTGTTCACAGCCTGGCCGTCAACAAGCTCTGTGGTGGCAGCATCTCCTGCAGCCCCACTGGGAACCTCACACTTAAAGGTTACTGGTAAAGCTATCATTTGTGAACTTGTGTTGGTTTTTTTTTTTCCCCTTTTTGGATTTGTGAATATTTTTGCTCTCCACAGTACCCTGCTCAGCAAATTCCACAACTCGGTGATGGGTCTGTCCTCTGGTCAGTTTTAAATCGGACACCTGATAACTCCCCCAGCTACCTCTTAGCTCTTGCCTGGTGAGAAACCCCAAATCACTTTCTCCGCGCCGCTGGTGTCCCCTTGCTGGTCTCTGCCACGTGCTCGTCCTGGTCTCTACAGTGTCTCCTGCCTGCACACCTCTGTGCCGTGGCCATTTCCAAACCAGATGCGGATTATTTTGCTCTGCACCCGCTCTCCCAGGTTGTGGAGAGACGCCGGCAAAGGGAATTCAAGGCTCTCCTGCAATATTTATCACACAGGAAGGTTCAGCATCTGCTGCCTCCTCTGAAGCTCCCCAGGACCAGCTGCTTTTCCAGGTCACCTGTGCGACTTCAGAGCTGGTGCTCTGCTGAGCTCCACAGCTGCCTGGACAGAGGGTGACACCAGCACCTCTGTGAGCTGCTCTGCGTCCTGGGGCTCTCCCATGGTACAGTGTGGGGCTGTAGTAGTGCAAAAAAGTGTTGATGGGGCTAAATTTCTCTACTGGGATTTATTTGAGTTTTTTTCATCATCATTTCAAACCCCCCTGCCCCAAACCCTCACAGATTCTCTGTTTTGGAGCCCCAATGTTGTCTTTTCTTTCCCATTAGTGGTTTCTGCACAGAACCAGTTTTTCACTGCTCGTATGGCTCTGGGGAACATAAGTGCCAGTATTTGGATGAAAACCCGCCTCAGATCTCTCACTGGCAGGTCCGTTTGTCATTTCCCTCGCACGTGTGGTAGTCAATACTTCTGACCCCCTTCTCACCTCATTAGAACTTGCCCCTTGTACTTTATCTCCCAAGTTAATTTGTCCTGTGTCATCTGCTCTCTCCTAGCTCTTGCCACACAATTATACTCTTCAAGGGTGAGGAGGAAGCACCTGACAGGAATCCTTTGCCATGTGGGTGTCTGCAGACGGCGTCTGAGCCATCTCTTCATCAGTAAACTCAAAAAACCCACCATCAGATGGAGCTTCTAGAGCCTTGTTTTATCAGGAAGGTTTTCTGCCTTCCAAGTGCTGCAGTCTCTGACTCCCCAAATGCACCCAAACTCTGCAGCATCCCATGGGATTGCTCAACATGGCTGGAGCTTGATCTCAGAGACAGCCTCCTGGCCTCCTGCTCTGCAGCAGCCCATGGGGCGCCTGCATCCACCATGGGGATGAATGGGGTGCCCCGTGGGAATGGCCGGGGCCCCGTGGTTGGCTGGGGCTCTGACGGGGTGCTCCGATGGTTGAGCACCCAAGGGTGTTTTTATTTTTGGTGCTGACTGACCGCACCTCAGGTTCTTGCCCTCTCCCATTTGCCAGTCTGAGATGTCTCACTCAACCTTGGGACTGCTCTGAATTGCAAATCCCCCTCCGAGTCCCCCATCCTGGCTTGTTTGTCACTGTAATTTGTGGCCCTGGGGACAGGGGGTTCAAATACAGCCCCAGAGGAGACTCACTGCACAGGGAGAGGAGCGCGGTGAACATGTCTGGAAAGGTAACGCCCTGCTTTTAGCTGATAGACCTTGGCCATGATTTGAGCTGTGCGTGATGCATCACCACCTCCCTCCGGAGCTGGATGCCATTAAGACGGCATTTTGCCTAAAAACGCAGTGCCAAGCAGGGGTCTCCAGGGCGGGAGGCACGGCCTCATGGGGCGAAGCTCAACCTGCTGCAGCCAGGCCAGGCACTGCAGGCTCCTCACCCATGAGTCAGGCTTTTTGGGCAATTTTCAAAGTCTAAGGATAATTAGCTAGAAGGGACTGCAACCAGCTCTGGTCTTGGAAATGATGGATAAATGGGGAGAAAGATAAATGGGGAGGAAGAGGACAAGGGGTCACCCTTCCCATGAAGCCCAAGACGTGGTACCCCTCTATTCTTCGTTTGAGCGTGATGTGCACCATGCGTGGGGGATGCTGTTTTGGGATGCTCTTTCAGGATGCTCTCCAGCTTGCTGGCTGCCGGCAGTCTATGCGAGCTCAGTGTCACCTCAAGGAGAGCGGAGATGTGGGAGGAAAGAGCTTTGGTCCTATAAATTTTCTTCCTACGTCGGCAGTGTCACCTTGGAGCTGGCGGGCAGCACCAGCCAGAGAGATGGGCTGTAAATCACCGGTGCCCGGGGTTTTTAGGCTGTCCCCACCGTTCTGGGTCCATCGACAGTGAGTCAGAGCAGCCCCAGATGACACCGCTCATGGTTGCTCACCATGTGCATTTCCAAGATTTACAAGTGCGTGGGTCAGAGGTTGAGCAGAGATGGACGGAGACCAACTGCTCTGCTAACTGGGGAGGCTGCGGTGCTGGGAGGGGCTGGGGGGCTCCTAGACTTGGTGGGGGGACACATGGTGTCCCCTGCGGAGGGACCAGGCGTGGCTTTGCTCCAGAGGAACCATGTGAGATGGAGATGTGCCTCCAAAAAAAGAAGAAAAAAAAAAAAAAAAAAGAGGGAGACAAAAGGAAAATCCAATCTTTGAAGGGAAGATCCTGACAATAACTGTTATTTTTTCTTTCCTCTGGTTCTCTTTGCCTCCTTTTACTCCCAGGTGTGTGGGATGGGGAGGTCTTGCCCATGGGCCTGGGCAGTCTTTGCTTTGAGGAAGAGGAGTTGAGGGTAAGGCCAGGAGCACAGGGAGGCCTTATCCCTGTGCCCTAATCCCTGGCCCTGAGGCTCTAATCCCACGGCAGACTCCCAGGGAATTCATTCAGCCATTCTCCTGCTCCCTGTAAAATGACAACAACAGGATGGTTTTTTGACTTCCTGGTGTTTTGCAAGGATAAATTCTTTACAGATGATGAAGTTTTCAGTGACTTCGGTAATATTTGTCAGCGTGGAGAGCTGGCACTTGCTGCAGTCAGCAGTGCATGGTGCTGCATCAGGTCCTGCACGTGGTCTTGGAGGGGTCTGGCATCCTTCTGAGCCCCCAGACCTCGCCTGGGGACCCACGGCGCTTCTGCCGGGCCACGTCTCCCCTCCAAGGCTCCAGCTATTTAGCAGAGATGTCAGTCAGGAATGCAGAGGGGACGGGGGAAGCAGTTTCCCCGCAGGTCAGGGGGGTTTTGGTGTGGACCATCAGCCTGCCAGGCTGCGCAGACCTGGGGGCCACATCCAGCCCAACCCTTCTCCAGGAGCAGCTCCGATGTCTCCAGCCTGCCCGGGAGGTGCGGAGCAGGGCACCGCTCACCCCACCAGGCGCCAGCTTATCCGCAGCAAGGGCTGGAGGTCGTTTTAAGCCCTTTTTGATGGCCATCTGATTCACCTGCAGAGCCCAGGAGGAAAGCAGAGCCAAGCCAGTCTGGAAACGAGATGCAGCAAGTCTCACAGCAGAATCCTGGAAATCCTCTGATCCGTATCAGGGTAAGAATTACGGAGGAGAGCAGCTTCGGGTCAGGAGCGGCAAGAGCCCCTCGTGGGTGCTGAGATGCTCTGCAGGAGCAAAGGGCTGGGAGGAGAGAAGAGGTGAAGATGGGGACATCGGGCATTCCTGTGTGCTTCCTTGAAAAAGCCTGGAGGAGGCAGAGCTGAAATCTTATTTGAGGTTCCGCTTTGTGCCCTATTTTTTTCTTTTTTTCTTGCTCTTTTTCCTCTTTCCCTTTTTTCCTTTTTATCTTCTCTCTTTTTGCTTTTCCCTTTCCCATTTTTTTCTTTTTTCTTGTTTTGCCTTTTCTCTTTTTCCTTTTTTTTTTTTTTTAAATATTTTAATTAATATTTATCTACAGCATCAAAATCTGCCCTTGTTTCTTCTTTGCACCTTTGTAAGGCCTGACGAGCGTCAGACAAGTCTCTGGACTGTAGGGAGGCAGAGATGGAGGGGTAACGGCTGTACCAGCCTGGGGTCAGATGATGGGACCTCTGGCTCGCTCTCAGATGGGGAGCCCTCGCAGCTCGGCTGGGGGCAGCAGTGGGGGGGGGATGTGTCTGTGTGAGGTGGTGCCATGCACCCTCTCTAAAGTTATTAATAAAATTCACAAATGCATCAAGATCAATCCCTGTGCCAGCTTGGCTCATCAATACTTCAGTGCTCTCTCCTCACCAGTCTCTTTGAAGGGATTATTTTAATATGCACATCGCTCTTCAGACGCGCATGATGAGGGGTCAGGCTGGATCCTGTGGGCTTTTTGTCTGCAAATACCGTGTCTGCAGCCGTGCTCCTCCCGCTCTCCCTCCTTGTGGGTCCGGCAGAAGATTGCTTTGTAGCTTCCCAGCTCCCGGACACCTGTGGTGCATCCCGACCTCATGCTGCGTCAGCTGCTGTGACCGGAGAAAAACCATGCACTGAGGACAACAGCTTTGTCCTGGGGCCCTGGGGCCAGTGAAGACCCCAGGCCATCCGCCCCCATAGGTGAATGCCCATTTCCTAATGGGTGGGATGCCCTTGGGGAAGGTGGGGATGAACCTTTCTGTTTAAGCGCAAACCAGCTGTTGGTTTTGGCTCAGGCTCAGATTGAGATGACAGTGGATATTTGTTTGGGTTGATCTTTTTCACAGAGCCATACAATGGTTTAGGTTGGAAGGGACCTTAGAGATCATCCAGTCCCACCCCCCTGCCCTGGGCAGGGACACCTCCCACCAGACCAGGTTGCTCCAAGCCCCGTCCAACCTGGCCTTGAACCTCCAGGGATGGGGCAGCCACAGCTTGTCTGGGCAACCCCAGCCAGGGGCTCCCCACCCTCACAGGCAACAATTTCTTCCCAATATCTCATCTAAATCTCCCCTCTGCCAGTTTGAAGCCATCACCCCTCGTCCTACCACTACGTGTCCCTGTAAAAAGTCCCTCCCCAGCTTTCCTGGAGCCCTTTTCAGATACCGGAAGGAGCTCTAAGGTCTCCCCGGAGCCTTCTCTTCTCCAGTCTGAACACTTCCACCTCTCCCAGCCTGTCCTCCCAGCAGAGGGGCTCCAGCCCTTGGATCATCTTCATGGCTTCCTCTGGATCCTTCTTTGCTGAGAAGGTCCCTCTTCCTCTGTCCATTCCCATGGAGGATGCGTCCATCCTGCTGATGCACTGGAGCTTGCCCCGACCCGCCAGCTTACCCCATGCCAGCCCCATAGGACACCAGGCAAGAAGAGCCTGCTCCCAGTGCTGTTTTTTTCGGGATGGGGTTCCATGGCAGCAAGGCTTTTGGGAAAGCTGGGGTTACTGGTGGCGTGCTGCACTCCAGCAGAGCTGGGTGTGGGCTCAAGAGGAGCTGGGGATGGTGGCCATGGGCCACAGCAAGTTGCTGGTTTCCTTCTTCCCATTACAAGGTGGAGGGCTGGGGCTTGGTTCGGTTTGTTTTTCTCATCCTTGTTTAAAAACTCATTTACTGTAATAACAGCTTTGCTGATGTTTGAGAGACAGGTTTCCACTTTCTGAGCGACTGCTCATCTCAAGAAGCAGACTCAACGGTTCAGGAGGAGGGAACTCAGTGTGATGATTATTCTTTTTTAAATTATTATTCTTTTCCCCCCGTAGACATTCTCTTCAGCCATACCTGCTCATTGCAGAGGGGCTAGCGGAACCCAGCAGCAGGAAACCACTGCGGCACCATCATTTCCTGGAAACCGGGATGTCAGTCCTGCACAACCGTTTGGGAAAAGACAGTACCTCGTTGAGACCATCCATCGTCACAGGTACTCCATGGTGTGACGGGGAAGCGTGACCCAGCCTCGGCGCAGGCCATGCAGCGAGCGCCGGAATCACGGGGAGCTGAGGTCAAAGCCGCAGCCATGCCGAGCTTTCCCAGCCGGATGGGGTTTTTGAGAAAGGAACTGTGCAATTATTGCTCCACAGCTCCACGGAGTGTATCTGAATCATCATTAAATGATTATTAAATCATTATTAAACCTAATCTGAGAAGGTGCGAGGAAAGATTCTCTCCAAGGGGCTCAGCCCCAGCACCAAGGAGGTTACACCTTGGCACACCAGAGAGTTTGGGGGGATCAACCCAGCTGAAGAGGGGCATCACAAACGGAAGGGCTGTTTCCACTCCAGGGCATCCACCACTTTTGGGTAAGACTATCGTTGCGGAGATGTTTCCCCTCCCACTGTGCAAAATAGGACGCGTTGAATCACAGAAGACCATCCACATGTCCTCGACTGCCGTCCCGTTATTTCCAGCTCACTGGGGAGGTTGACAGAAGGGGCCGGCACAGGAGCCGGTGACAGCCCTTCGCAGTGGTGGCAGCTGTAGGGTGACAGCAAACTGTGGCCCCATCACAGTCCCAGCCAGGTTCTGCATGGATGCAATGCAGGAGTGGTAACCCCCTCCTGCTTTATGTTTTTCTCCAAAAAGGACTGCAGTAGTAAAGTCAAGAAATAAGCCAAAATATCCCTGAGGAACTGTCCTGATGGCTGGAGTGGGGCCCACGCTCCAGCCTTCCCTCCCGGCTCCAGCCTCCACCTTGACCAGACTCTCTCAGGGTGCACGAGCCACCAGCGGAGAACTAATTGAGCAAACTACGAAGCGTTTTGGTCGCTCTGAGCAAATTATGGTTCATCGAGGAAAACTTCCCAGAAACTCCTTTCCCACGGGCACGTCCTTCCGCAGGGCTGGTCGGCGTGTAGCTGGGCTGTGCGCTGAGAGCTGTGGGGTATGGAAAGCGTGGTTTTGGGGGACCCTCTCATTAAGGACGGTTTTGAGGTCAGCCCTGGTGGGCTTAGTCAAGCATGGACCAAGGGCTCTTGTGGCCCTCTGGGATGAGACCCCAGGGAGGAGACGTCCTCCGTGGAGGAGACCATGGAGCAGGTCTGCAAGCGTGTGCAAGCCACGGGACTATACCCCCTGGAGCTCCGGGATGGAGTGGCTGCCAGGACAGGCGAGGTGTGGGAAGGCAGGGACAGGCAGAGCCGGCTGAGCCGCTTCCCACGCGGGATCGCAGAGCCGCCCTCCGCGGCGGCCGTGGGCCGGAGGCAGCGGTGAGGGGCCACGGTGGGGGGTTTCTCTCTGGCTTCTTTCTCCGCCGGTGAGAGCTGGGGTATGGTGGCGGGGGTCCGGCTGCTGAACCCCCCCTCGGTTTGAGTTTATCTGGGGATCAGCGGGATGCACCGGGGGTGCGGGATGCCTCGTTTGCACAGGCGGACACACACCCCCAGCCCACCCATGCCATGGTGGTCTCCTGGAGGCCAGGTGAGCCCTCTGCCCAGGCAAAGCCCTCCTGCCCTGCCACGGCGACCCCAGGCTCGGGCAGTGCTGTGGGCATTTCCCACCCTGCACATCCCAGTTTCAGTGCCATGGCTTGGCGGGGGGCTCGGAGACACCCCCCCAGCTGGCAGAGGATGCTGGTGCTGGGTGGGTGTTTGCAGCTCCCCTCCAGCTCTTTGCCACCCCGCTTCTGCTCCCCTCTCCCTTCCTCCCTCTCCCTCCTCCTTCCTCCTCGCTTCTCCTGCCTAATTTAAGGATAAAAGGGAGCCCACAGGCAGCCCTGCTACCCACCCTCCCAAAGGCTTGGAGTCCTCCATCTTTGTGCAGCGCCTGGTACGGTGTCCCCGCTCCAAAGGAGGCGAGGGGCTCCCGGGACAAAGGGAGGTGGCACTTCCACATCGGATGACATCTGCCCGGAGGATGCTGGAGGCAGTAGCATCGTGGGCCCCGGGGCTGACGATGGCACGGTGTGCTCCGCTCCAGCTCTGCTTGCCTTTGGTAAGCACGGAGCTGCAGGGAAAGTGGCTGATATCAGGGAATCATGGCTAACGCGGTTCTTCCCAGCGCCCCGGCCTCTCTTCCTCCACATGGACAAAATTAGCTCGTTTTCTTCCAGAAGACACACACACACACGAAAAAAAAAAAGGCAAGGCAAACACCTCGGCCTTTGTTCGGAGACAAGGGCCGCAGCCTGCTCAGATGGAATTTATTTTGTGCTCGGTAATTCAATCCATTCGGGCTCAGGATGTGGCCAGGAGAGTTGAGCCAAAAAATGCAAGTTTAAAGCAACTAAATTTTATGCTGTGTATACAGTTAAGTTTGGGTTTGGCTGAGACAAGCAGTTTCCATGGTTTTTGCAATTTCTGTTGCAGCAACGAGCTCCTTCTGCAATGGAAGGGCTGGGAAGCGCGTGGTCCTCCGGCGAGCCGTGGCCGGAGAGGGGCACGAGGGGAGTCAGGGCAGCCTGGCTGGGGGACAGGACTCATCACAAGGTGATTAACACTGGCCTGACAGTGTGACCCTCGCTGGGGACAGCATGCTTGGCATGGGTGAGTACACCCCTGCGGTCTGGCCCAGAAAGGGTTGGATGGTTTCCTCCAAGTCCGTTCCCCTGATCTCCGAACGCCTCCCGTGCCAAGCGGGGCTGCTCTCGGTGCCGGCGTGTGGCTGCTGAGCTGCACTTTCCTCGCCGAGGTGTCCCTCGCCCTGCCATTAACATTTTTCAACGGGGGCTGGAAAAGCTGAGCAGTGCCGAGCCGTAGCCCAGCAGCTGGGCTGCAGATGTGTGGAGGAGCCCGCGCCAGCCCGCAGCATCAGCGCGCGTCCCCGTCCCCTCCGGCCTCGTCTGCCCTCTGTGCACGGGGGATCTTCCCTTGAACGGGGCTCATCCTTAATTTTCCAGGGCACCTTGCACCTCTCCATCCCTCCGCGGGGCTGCAGAGCCGCTTTGATGTCCGGTCAGCGATAGAAAGCACGAGGCCAAAACCAGCTGAGACCCCAAGTGCTCTCAGAAATAGCACACGTTGTTTTTCCCCTTGACCAAGGAATTATTATTTCAGCTTGCTGGGGCCAGCTGTGCTCATCCTCTGGCCGTGCTTTTGGCAGCGAGAGCTTTGTGTGCTGCCTGGTGGGTGAGATATGGCCCCTTCCCCGCAGCGGGGAGGGTGGCTCAGCACCCCACCGCCCGGAAGAGCATCAGGGTCGGGCAAAGCAAACCTCTGTAGGGAGGTTTTCTTGTTAAATGGCAGCAAGTGGCCCTTTTTGCTTGGGGGACGTTCCCAGGGACCCACCGGTCTTTCAAGAAGCTAATCCCAGTGGCCCAACTGAGCCCAAGGCACACACAGTGCCTCAGCCGTGATTTATCCCCAATCCAACAGTGGTCTGGATGGGATTCCTCTCCAGCTATGCACCGTGCCTTGTTTGTTACCGTAACCGGGGCCAGTTCACACAAAAATGACGAGTTCATCAGGCTAGCCACTTCTGTAACACGCCTGCCAGCAGCCCACAGGCTTGGCTGCAGCTCTCCAAATGCCTCTTTGCACTGTTGACTGCGGAACAGTGCATTGCTGAAGTTCATCCTCTTGGCCTGGCCTGTCCCACCGCCAAAGGCTCGTGAGAGCCATTCCGTGATGGATACTCCATCCCATAGGACCAGCTCAAGGGCTTCCCGATGGGGTTGCTGTGAATTTAGCAACCCAGTGGATTTCTATCCCATACCAGCATCCTCTTGGAGGCATGTAACCACTGGCATCCTCAGCCTCCTGTGGTGGGGAGCTCAGCAAGTTAAATGTGTGCGGTTTGGGGGCTCACCTCCTTTTGGGTGCTGGGAAGAGGGCTCCTGCTGGCATTTTTTGATGCCTGCCTGATCCTGTGTTGGCAGAGACTGGGCACAGCCCCTGCCTCCTGGGGCCACTGGGATTTCACAGCCTGCCATTGCCTTATCTTGCAGCTTTAGGGCACCCTGCGCAAACAGAATTCTCCTCTGGAAATGTCCACCTGCGCCCTGCTCTCCTTGCCATCCCTACACTGTGCCACCCTGCCCTGCCTGTCTCCGAGCTTCTCTTCCCAGTTTAACCCCGGCTTCGGTGTCTGGTCTGTTCCCACCCTGCTCCATGTCCATCCTGGCTGGTGGGGTAGCTCCTCCAGGAAACATGAGAGTTACAGCTTTTTTTGGCCTTGAAATACCCACACTGTGTGTTGTAAGTGCCTGGCGTCACTTTGGAGGCTGCTGTGGGCCATATGTCATGAAACGATAGTAGGATGCTGGTGTGCCGTTTCTCTGGCAAAACCCATCCTGCCTCATCCCCTCCCTGCTTTTCCACCTTGGAGGGCAACCCCTCATTATTGGCCTCCTGAGCCCCTCTGCTGCTCCTCAACCACTGCTGGTCCCCACACCCAGACCCCAAGAGTCCTTGGAATCCCCCTTTCTGCCCAGAGACGGAGGGAATTGTGCTCTGGGACTCATCTGTGTGCCCAACCCATGCCTGCCGCCTCCCTTTCCTCCCCCATCGCTTCCAGCAGAGGATTGAGATGAGTGTCTTCTCCAGAGACGCCTGGGTGTCCTGGTCCTGCAAGAGGTCGGTGCCCGCCTGGAAGACCTGCACCCATCCAGCCTCGCCTCAAGGGTGCTTGTGTCTCACCAGTGAGGTGACACATGAGGTGTGTGGAGACCTGCTGGAGACCACCACCATGTGTGGGACAGCATCTCCATGTGTCTACGCGTGTGGCAGGGCCGCATACACGAGAATGGCTTGTAGACCCACAAAGCTGCTAAGTAACAGATTTCCACGGGCTGGCCCATAAACTGTTAACACATTAATTAAAAGAAGAAAAAGGAGTTGGTCCCATTAAGCTCACCATCTGTTTTAATTATCCACTAACGCTCACAGAAAGCTTTGTACACACTATAATTGCATAATTAAAACGAACTGTTGGGAGATAGACGGCACAGAGATGACTGGGGAGAGAAAAGCAGTCCTTGCTCCTACTCTGCTGTCGCTCAGGAGCATCGCAATTAAGAGGGAGCAGCAAAGCAACTCCTTTTGGGGCTGAGCTGAGCGTTGCGCAACCCTGGTTGACTTCTGACGGCTTTCTGAGGCTGCTTGGGTAGTCTCCAGCCTGGGCAGAAGCAACAGCATCATCAAACCCCGCTTTGCTGGTAGCCCCACGTGCTGGTCCGAGACGGGCGATCGTTTCTGCACGTTGCCAGCGAACTCTGCAAATCCTGACTTTCCAGCCCGAATCACCACCCGGATGCACCTCACCCTGTCGCAGATACAACCCACTGCGTGGCAGGTCCTCTCCTGCCTCGCGCCCGTGGGTGGGGGGAGCCCAGCAGAAACAAAGGGGTTTGTTTGGCAGCTCCCAAAACCCCCTCGCCGGTTCATTCCACGGGAGCACGTCCAAAGCCCGGCTGGCTGCTCTTCGGCACGGAGCAGGCTGGCTTATTCTCATGGTAGAGGTTTTAAAACCAAAATATTACTCTTAAAAAGACAAAAAAGAAAAAAAAAAGGCAAGAAAAAAAGCATAACAAACTTCCTGTGAATAGCAATGGGAATTCTTTGCATTTTCTGGGGGTTTTTTTGTTTGTTTGTGTGTTGGAGTTTTTTTTAATGCCTGTGGCATCGAACTGATATTCTCGTGTCTTCTTATACCTTGTTTTCTTTTGCATTCCCTGCAAACCTCATCTGTGGATTAATACTTTCTTTTGCCATTAAACTTCTGATCCGCACTGAAAAAAACACGATGAAGTCATCGCAAGTCCTGAAAACTGGAAAAAGTCCTTCTTGTTTCAAGCTCTCCTGGGGTAAGTCTCCGACAAGGAGGAGGTCCAAAACACAAGTGTTCGCGGACAAAATATGACTCTTGCAATCTGCCCACACTGGATCAGGCTATTAATGAGTTCATGACAAGCAACATGCTGGAACGCAATTAGAGAAGAACTTCATAGCCAGCCAGAACCTCCCAACATTTTAAATGTCAGCTCAGAAACACATGAATTGCTTGGGAGGGTCTTCTGGAGCCAAGGTAAACTTTGGGGAATTGGGGGAATCTGCCAGCACGCCTTCGGAGCAGCGAGGTCCTGGTACGGGCTCGCTGCGGTGACTCCTCCTTGGCACAGCCGAGATGGATGATTTCTGCCACGTCCCATCTCCCATGGGCTGGTGGGATAATAATAATGCTGCTTATTATTTTATTATAAATTAATTTTCCTGGCAGAAAACAGCGGTTTCACCAAGACCGAGGTGTTTTGCAGGAACGCAGCTGACGCTCCTCGCAAGGGCACGTTTTGACTTTTCCTTTAGAGACAAACTTTCCTCTCCATGACAAGATGGGTTATCTTTTTCAATTAGCGCTGGAATAAAAAGGCCCAGATCCATGCCAATGTCCAGTTGCTCTTTGGAAATGTGTTTCCTGGGAAATTTCAAAATGTTTTTTCAAACACGTTTGCAAACGTGGAGCAATCCTGGCAGGCAGCAGCTCTGAACACCCTACAGCAGAGCATCCAAGGGGTGGAGAAAACCCCTCCACCTCCGATGGTTCATGCGTTCAAATGATGCTGAATTAAATGGGCTTCTATTAGAGGCTGACCCAAGCAAACCCTCTCTTGCAAGTGATGCTTTTCCCTCTGTCTTCTCCTCTTTCAGCATTTTCTTCCAGACAAGAAGCTGGTGCTGGTTCCTCAGCTCGGCAAATAACCTTGGGAAGGGAAGGGGAGGCTTGGGAAGCCCGTGGCTGCTTGAGGTCCTGAGCCTGGATTTCCTGGGGGCAGGTGGCTGAAGGGACTGGATGAATGTGGGTGACCAAAGCGCAGACTTGAAGAGCCAGACGAGATTTACACCAGCACGTGGTCGAGCCAGCACTTTGAGAGCCAGCCCCAAAACTGCTGCCTGCAGACGCCTGTTTCTCTTCCCACTTTCCCAGCCTGGGATGGGAGTCTGGGATTTAACACCTGGAGAAATAAAGTGCCAGCAGGTGCCATTGCCAGCTGATCCAGCCCGGCTGTGCTTCCTGAAGGCAAGAGCATCCTTTAACGTCCCCATCGGGGAGCACCAAAGACGGCAGCTTGCAATCCCAATCATGCCAAAGGGAGTATTTCCGTGCTCACCGCGTCATTGGGCCCTGCAGCTCTTCACTGTGGGATGCTGCTGGGACCGAGAGAACAGCCAGGCTCAGAAAGTGGCCCGGATGCTACTCTTGTGTGTGCCCGTCGCCTCATTCCCAGCCCTGGGAGGCTGCGGTGGCTTGGGGCAGCCGGCTCCTGGGAGACAGTTCATTAGGGGAGACCATGAGATAATTTCTTGCTGGAGCAATGCATGGGTTCATCAGTGCAGAACAGCACCCAGCCCTGCCAAGGTTTTCCTTTATTTCTGACCATTAAAGAAACTTTGAGCACTCTCCAGGCATTTTTCACTCCTTCAAGTAACAGTGCCGATATCTAGTGGGGGGCGCAGTGATTTGTACCTTCACAGGGCCATGCAAAACATCACAAATTAAAGTAATGAAGTGTGGCTGTAACAGAGCATGGTGGCAACCAGGGAGAATCAGAGATGCCCAGTCTTGGGTGCAGCAACACCCATTTCAGGCTGAGGTCCCGAAGAACCCAAAGGGCAGAAAAGCACCTAATTGGCATTTTCTTGGAAATCCCACAAGTGCATCCCTGTCTGCTGCATCTGGACCTCCCAGGGTGAGCAGTGACCCTATTACATGCCAATTTTGGGACTCCAGGAAGTGCTTGGAAGGAAGTCAGAGACCTCAGCCATGCCAAGCACCGGACTCTGGTGAGGGATGCTCACTGGAGCATCCAAAATGATGGATGCTGCAGCTGAACACCCAAACCAGCAGTTGAACCCCCAAACAGAAGCAGCTGGATGAGCTGATGGGCTGATCCTTCAGACAACCCTAAATCCCACCAGTCTTCCCAGGCTGGGTTTCCTTGCCCACGCATTCCTCAGAAAACTCGCAGCCTGGGATCAGGAACAGAATCTCATGGGTGACTTAGCCCTTCTGGCACAGGCCTAATACTATGGAAAATTTGGATGCAGGTTTCATCTTCTGTCCTTTCTCCTCTTAAGCATATTTTAATTAATTGAGTGAAGTTTTGGAGTGAAATAGTTGCCCCACCTTGGAGAAAAAAAGACAAATTTTTCTTGAGAACATGCAGAAACCAGGCTTTTTAGCTATTCCAAAACTCTCTTTGAGACACTTTGAGTGTGCACTTTGCCAAACCATGGCTTCATTTTGTCAGCTGTTGTGATGGAAACCTCGTTACAGCCACCATGCCCTGGGTCTCTCCACCACCAACGTGCTCCCCTGTAGAGCAAAACATGGCAATTCACCCTAAACCAACTACTCATGGGTCAAAATTGTGAAGCATCTTCTAGGAAACACCTGCTCCTTCTGGAGACGGTCCTACTGGGAAGGTCCATCAGCAGTCACCAAAACGCTATTGCTCCCCTGGGCAGCACATTTATTTTTAATGTAATTAAGATCTATTGGGGTCCTTCAGTCATGCATGACCAACAGGCACGTGTGTCTGGGAGCCCTGCGTGGGCAGAGGGACCAAATGGCCAGTGCTTTGTGCAGAACAGGTGAACGTGCTCTCTGCTGTTAATCAAAACACGAATATAAATTGCTACAATCTCCACAGCCAAGTAAAGAAGGCAACAGAATCACAGAATCACAGAATCACAGAATCACAGAATCACTTAGGTTGGAAGAGACCTTTAAGATCATCGAGTCCAACCATCAACCCAACCCTGCCGAACCCACCACTAAACCGTGTCCCTCAGCACCACGTCTGCCTGGCTGGGAAATACCTCCAGGGATGGCGACTCCACCACTGCCCTGGGCAGCCTGTTCTGATGAAGAAATTTTTCCTAATATTCAAACTAAACCTCCCCTGGCACAACTTGAGGCCGTTTCCTCTTGTCCTATTGNCCAACCACCCCATCCCCTGCAAGAGGAGGCGGCGGGAGAGGAGCAGCCGCTGAAGGACCCATGTCCGCCGTCACGCAGCACGCACGCCCACACAGCCCCGGGAGCCCACAGGAGCTCTCGGCACATTGGGACTGTGAGGAGCCACGTGGCATGGCATGGGGCAGGNCAGCCTCCTCTTCTTCAGGCTAAGAAGATCTGCAGATAATAATGCAGAAAGAGGAATAAAAACAGACTAGTGCTCTGAGGGGTTATGAGGCACTCAGGATTTCAGTGGCTCTTGCAGGGTTTATTAATTGGGGTGATGCTTTTCTACTAAAGTGAATGAGCAAAAAGATCTCCAGAAGACAAAGTAATGGGACACGTATGGATGCTTTCGGTGTAGGGGCCAAACCAGAAAACTGGGAGGGTGCTGGCACAGGGGGTCCAAACCAAGCGTGCTTCAGAGTTCTCCAAAAAAAAAAAAAAATCAGATTTTTGAGGGCTTTTTATTTCACTATTTTTAACAAAAGCTCTGAAAAATGCCTTGTCTGGACCCATCCAGAACCGCTCGTGGGACCAGCGCTGAGTTTATGCTTCTGGCGTCGGCCTCGCTGTCCCTTTTGTGCAGCAATTTTTCTTCCCACTGAGGTCAGCCGCTGAACAGAAAGCGCTGGTTGTTTGGAAGCAGAAAGCTTCGTGGAGAAAAAAAACATCCAAATGAAACGTTTCGGTGCTGAGAAACCTTCCCTCCCACCCTGACCTCCCTCGGCTCGCCCTCGACTGGAGCTGCTCCGTTGTGCCCTGGTCCCCTCCCGTGGCAAAGCCACAGCCGGTCCCCTCCTCCGCTCGGGGCACCAAGGCCTCTTCCCGCTGCACATCCCTCCACTGAGCATTTGTCCTGCCTCCCGTCACGGAGATGCTGTGTGTGGGGTCACGGGTCAGCTCGCTGGGAAGCTCGGTGGGTTTTTCTTTCGGAAGTGAAGGCAACACCTTGGTTTTCCTTCCCACGCTGACAGCAGGTGTCCGCCCCACTTGGCAGGAATTGCAGAGGGAAACAAAGCCATGGGGCTGGAATTGTGACAGCCGAGGTAAGGCTCTGCAGAAATTGTCCGTCCCCGTGGAATAACACAGGGCAAACAAGTGCAGTTTGCAGAGCCCCCTTCCAGGGGTTTTGCAGAGGTGCCCTCCAGACCTCCTTGGTCTGGAGCCCGTTGCAGATGCAGGGGGAGCTGGTTTCCCACCTCCGCGTCACCTCGAAGTTGTTCTCCCTGAGTTGCATTTGCAGGTCACTGCCCAGCCTGGCGTAATCCTCCTGAACTGGTCTCGCTCCTTTGTCTGCTGGGACAGTCCCAGTTGATTGTAGGCTGTCTCCTGGTGGAGCTGGGCACAGGTGTTAGGTTGCCATTAAAGTCCTCCTGACACCCCATGCTCCTGTCTTGCCTCCTTCTCCTTGTCCATGTCGTCCACAAGAAAGCCAAGGGAGGAGATGTCTCCTGGACACATTATCGCCCTGCAGTGACTTGGACATTGCAGGGCCACCAGCAGCCAGCAGCTGCGATGTCTCAGTTGGGATGTGTAGGGCAGTGTCCACGGGAGTGACCGTGCTGGCAGCTCTGAGGCCAGCGCAGACCTCACCACCAGCCGAGGACAGGCTGCAGGATGAAAATCGGAGGCTGCTGCTCCACCTCCTGCAGTGTCCCACCAGCCAGGGCTGCTGGTGGAGCTCCAAGAGGTGCAGGTTGTTACTGGCGGGCTTCTGGCAGCACCAGGGCTCTCAGGCTTGGAAGAGGCTCTGGAGCAGCAGAGAAAAACACAGCGTTAATGATGTTTTCCACGAAAATGGCCACTTCAATCCCAAAGAACAGCTCCAGCCTCCAGCACGGCCCTGCCCAGCTGGGTTTCCCAGACCACATGCTACTTGGCATTTTGTAGTCTTCTCCAGTTTGTTTCTTCCTTTTAGCTGCTCCCTTTATCCGCACATTTTCAGTGTCGCAGCTTTCCCAAGCTGAAACCTCCAGTGTTGCCTCCGCTCCCCATCACAGCTGGAGCCACCAACCCTCTGCGATCAGGATGGGTCCCTCCCTGCCACACGCCTTTGCCCCATCACAAGCCAGAGCCATCTGGCAGAGGGTGCCGGGGCTCTTGGGATGCCGGGGAGCTCAGGATGCTGGACTCTGACGAGCCTCCGCTGATCTCCTGGACAAACACAAAGTGGGGAGCTCAGCCTTCCTGAAGCCCTCCATCTCCATCCCATGGCACGAGCCTCTTCTCATAGCACATGCCATGTAGGACATCTGCCAAACACATGCCAAGATCTCACAGGGAAACCTCAAAAACCAGACAGAAAAACTTAGGGAAAAACTACCTTGGAATGATCTCTTTGATTGCATTTCCATCATCCTCCCATACCAGCTACAACCCGAAGGAGGGGAGATGTAATAAACCATTTAAAAAGTTATATTTCATGTTAACTAACCATCTTCTGATGCTCCAGAACAGCCTGTGCTGGGCTGAGCCAGAGTCTTGGAAGAATAGTGAAGGGTTGTTCTTGCTTGGTCTGAACCAGTTCGTTGAGTCATCCTCTTAGTTAATACCTGGCATCGGCACAGCACACAGTCCTGCTGGAGGGGAAAAACTCACTCAGGGAAAGTTCAAGTCGTTCGTGCTCCTCCGAACGGGGGGGGAACAGACAAAGACGTCTTGTTTCACAGGTGGGGGAGAGGAGAGAGGATGAGGTGGGCGAGGAAGGGGAGAGGGGTGGTGGGACGGAGCTTTTGGCCCCGGGCTGGAGAAGAGGCGGATTCGGGATGCCTGCCCGTGGTGCGTTGCTCGCTCAGCCCCAGCCGGCCGGGACGCATTTTTGCAATGCTTGAGCTGTGTCAGGAAGAGGCATTCCCCGTGCCAGAGGGGTGAGAGCCTCGATGGGGCAAGAGGAGACAAAGCGCAGGTCTCGGTGGGATGGGAAGAGCAGGGTTTTGGGAGGGACACCGGGTCCCTGGGGAAGAGCCCATCGGTGGTGCTGTAAAGCAGGGAAAAGCCGGGATAGGAAGAGGGTGCCCAATGCACGCGAGGCGGGCAGGCTTTCCTGGGCAGCCAGATCAATGGATGCTCCATGGATACAGGGGCTCAGAGGCGAGCGGAGGCTGGCGTGTACCCACAGAGCGGACACAAAGCATTTCCCCTGGGAAAACACTGCAGGAACCCTGTGGGTGAGGCNCCCGGGAGCCCACAGGAGCTCTCGGCACATTGGGACTGTGAGGAGCCACGTGGCATGGCATGGGGCAGGTGTCTCCTCCTCCTCCTCCTCCTCCTCCTTACCTCCGCTCCTGCCATCAAAGGGTAACAGTTGGGTAAGCGCCTCCTCCTCTCCCGGCTGACTTCTAGGGCTCTATTAGGAAGGCAAAACGGGTTTAATTAGGGATGTCTTCAAGCCGGCCATCGAGCAAGATGCTGGTGGGTCTCCAAGGAAAAATTATTATCTCGTACTACGGAGCATCACAGAAACTATTAGCCAAATGCAATCTAATAAGCAAATAAATAATCCGCAAATCAACTGCCGCGATGACAAGCTCCTGCATTTACCCGCTGCCCTGGGACTGCTCAGGGCAGTGAGGTTGGGTAATTCCTCTTACCTCAAATCCAAACCAGTGTTGCTATATGAGGAGCAAATCCGCAAAAGCCGTGGGAGGAAGGGGAACGGCTCCGTGAGCAGCGCGTCACACCAGCGGTTCTCCCGGTCACCCCGTCCTGCCGCCCCTCAGCCCCTCCTGCCCCTGGACACGTCGATGACCAGCTCTTGTCCTCTGCTCCAGCCCATCCCCTTTGGCACGACCCTACCCCGTGGTATGAACACAGCAAATCTGGCTGGGCAGATATATCAATTAGCCCCTAAAGATTAGTTATTTAATATAAATTAGCCCCTAAAATCATGCCACTGTACCTTATATTATCTTTACATCTATATTGTCCCTCTCAATGTCGCTGATCATCTGAGTCAAACTCTGCAACGACTTCTAGACCAGGTTGGAGACGGAGTGAATCATAAAAGTAATTTTGCATTGGTTTGCTCCTTGCATATTACTAACCGTAAATCCTTACTCAGCTTTAAGCAAGGTTTCCACATTTAAAAGGGATGTTCTTTTTTTATCCCAGTTGGCTTCCCAAGGAAACCTTCCCCGGTTGCCTCTGTGGGGAAATGAGGCTGTTGGGTAGCTGTGAGCCTGCACGTAAACTTGTGTTTGCAACAGACTTTGGATTTAACAGCTGACAGGAAAAAAACAAAACAAAAAAGTGAAAACTATTCTTTTGGAAAATGGAATGCAAATGGAATGGGCATAGTCTTGGTGGAGAGGTTGCTATCCTTGAGGGAGG
Source organism: Chionis minor (assembly GCA_013398295.1). Classification (NCBI taxonomy): domain Eukaryota; kingdom Metazoa; phylum Chordata; class Aves; order Charadriiformes; family Chionidae; genus Chionis; species Chionis minor. The sequence goes on along the minus strand of VZSF01005798.1, from coordinate 52,945 downwards.
AGGGCTGCACTGGGAGGATGCACTGTGATGTGCTGGGACCCTGGGGTTTGAACTAGAGCCCCTCTGCTGGGAGGACAGGCTGGGAGAGCTGGGGGGGTTCAGCCTGGAGAAGAGAAGGCTCCGGGGAGACCTTAGAGCCTCTTCCAGTCTCTAAAGGGGCTCCAGGAAAGCTGGGAAGGGACTTTTTACAAGGACATGTAGTGGTAGGACAAGCGGCAATGGCTTCAAACTGGCAGAGGGAAGATTCACTCTGAGGGTGGTGAGACCGGGTTGCCCAGAGAAGCTGTGGCTGCCCCATCCCTGGAGGTTCAAGGCCAGGTTGGACGGGGCTTGGAGCAACCTGGTCTCGTGGGAGGTGTCCCTGCCCAGGGCAGCAGGGTTAGAACAAGATGATCTCCAAGGTCCCTTCTACCCCAAACTATTCTATGATTCTATGACTTCCAGCTTTGAGGCTGCCGGGGGTGATGCTGGACACGTTGCTTAAGGCTCAGCCAGTCAATATTCTGTATGGAGGAGAATGTCACCCTACCAAATAACCCCCTTTTTAGGGGTATAAGAGATCCCTTTTTTAATCCATTATTTTCTTTAATTTTTTTTTAAGCTCCCTACAAAAAAAAAATCCTCCCACTGGTCTGGGTGTGCTCTGCTGCATGCACGGGGGATACCGCACACCCTTTCCCGGTGGTGATTTTGCAGCGATCTCCGGATTACAGGTGAAAAGGCCGACTCGTGGTGCTGGCTCGGTGCCCGGTCCGGTGAAACCCCCCAGGAGCTACGCTCCACTTCATGGAGACGTTTTGGTGGCCAACTGCCTCCTGGGATCTCCTCGCCAGCTTTTAATCCTTTAGTGTGGGCTTTACCGATGCTTTATAGAGCTTCGGTTTCAACAGCGAGTTGAGGAGCGTGTCCTTGCTTTTGTTAAGGCAACGTTACACCTGGCCCTGCTGGTGCTGGCAGGTAGGATCAGTGCTTGGCTCCTCTTTCCCTGCCCACCACAGCTTATGGCCTTCTTGTTTGTGCTGATTTTCTTTTTTTCTTTTTTTTTTCTTCTTTTTTTTCTTTTTATTTTTGTGGTCACCGGCTGGCTCTGTGAAATGGTCCAGCTGGACAAAACCCCACTAAAAGGGGAAAACATTATCCAGCCTCTCCCACCTGCGAAGCATTGGGTTTCTTGGAGCTTTTTGCGTAGATAAAGCTGAGTCTCCAAACGCTGCTTTACAGCAAGGAGTGACACAAAGCAGGTTCCTCTGGTTAATTAAATGGCTGCTTTCCTGGGCTTCCTCTGAAGACAAAATTACAACTTGCTGCATTGCAATGCTCGGTCACCTACGGTGCGAGTCGCTGGCAGGCTGTGGTGGGTTTTTTCCAAGGGTTTCCAGGGCTTTGCTTTCCTTCTGCCATCTGGGACAGCCCTTCCTGGAGTTTGCGGCTGCTCAGGCTGTCCCTTGGCTTTTGGGGCAATTTGGTGGAGCTCCTGCCACATCTGTGTCCCCGTCCTTACGGTGGGCTCCTCTTGTTGCACGCAAGGGAGCCATGAAGCTGGCAGCAGAGCGCGACCGGCTCCCAAAGGGAGGTTTTGCTTTCTGGTTTTTAGACCAGAGTCAGCACGAAGCAGGAACGATCCCCACGAGCCGTGGGACAGGAGTCCCTGGTACGGCCACCAACGCCTCCTGAGATGGTGGCAGAGGACGCCACCCTAAGTGATGGAGCCATGGAAGGAGATCAGTCAGCGCTGGGAGAAATTCTCTGCCTCTTGCCCCTGGGGTGGCTTAATTATAACCTCACTTTAGTAGCTCAGGGGCCCTTTGATGTGGGGAGCGCCCCAGACCTCATGCAGGTATCTCGGAGCGGAGATGTCTCCACACCAGCCAGCCGTCTAGACTCCCTGCGCGGAGCAGGCTGGCTGGGAGGGCGTGATTCAGCTGGGCGCGCGGCCCACGTCTGCATCCCACCCAAGGTGACTCTTAATAAATTAAGCGGCGACCAAATTGCAGCCCTGAACGGAAGCCACGGGGCTGCGAGACGCACCCCGGAACCCGCCGGTGCCCCGGGCACGGGGCGAGCTGCTCCGTGCAAGCAGGGCTGGCAGGTTGCTCTGCCTCCCATGGCTGCTCCCGCTCCACCAGCGCTTCCACCGGCTCCCGAATTCACTGCCCGGGCCGTTTTCTCTATGTCCCAAATGACCCCTTTGCAACGATCGGCGATACCACCCCTGCGTTGGCTGAGGTGGGATTTGTCCCCCAGTTCCCCACGCCGAATGTGGGCGTTGAGCTCGGGCAGCACCGCCTCGGGCGTCCCTCTGCTCCGACGGCCAGGGACGAGCCGTGCCTGGGTTCTGCACAATTTGGGGTGAAACTAAGGCTTAATTGGAGCATGGGTGTCACCAGAATAGCTGTTGGCAGGCGGTCAGACTAATTAAAAGTCCATTTAGGGGATGGAGCTGCTTTTCCCATGGCAGGAGGCAGCAGCTCCGTGCGCTCAGATAAAGTGAGGGAGGAAGGCATGGAGGTGGTCATGGATACAGGGATGTGCTCGTTAGGCGCCTTTGGGGGAGGAAGCGTTCTGTGCTCAATTGACTGGAAATAAAGGACCATTTCCCAGCTCACACTGGGGGAGACGTGAGCTGATGGCATCTGTGAGGATACCAGCCATATGGTCAGCCGAGCTCCCCTGGCAGGGAGCGGGGAGGAACCCTGCCAGGATCGGCCAGGGTGTCCAACGCAGGGACGTGATGGCAAATACAAAATAAATGAATAAACTCTGTCCTGGCCGCGGTCTCTGCTAGGGGATGCATTTTCTCTGCATGGTGCAGTGGCCCCAGCGCGCAACAGCCTTGCAAGGTCTCCCATGGCATGGGAGAATGGTCCTGCACCCTTGGGTATCTCCTTTTTGGCTTTCCCAGCTCCCCAAGCCTCTGACTTTGGGTGTCTTTGCTGGCGTCTGGCAACCATGGTGTCTCCGGACTGGGGATATGCCATGCAAATTCCCTGCCCGTCTGGGTACTGCTCCCCTGGAACAGCTAACAGGCAGGATCGGACAAGCCACCAAGCCTCTGGGGGGGCAGAGAAGAGCCCGCAAAGGGCAGAGGGCCACCAAGGCTTAGCTGCTCTCTCCATGTTCTCCAGGCTCTCTGGATGAGTATTCAGGAGCTTCTTCTGGATCCTGGTGACACGGATAGCTGGTGTGGGGACCAGCTGCAAACCTCACTGGTACCAGGCTGGGTTTCCTGGAAACAGGGTCCCTGGGTAGATCTGAGTATCCAGAAGGTGGAGATGAATTTGGAAGGTCCAAGGCCAAGAGGTGCTGCTGTGCTCTGCCCCTGGCTCACCATGCACCCCAGGCCTGTTCCTGGACACGAAAAATACACCCAACATAGCTCTAATGTTACCGGTGTCCTCGCCAGCATCTCAGGCTGGTCTAGTGACCCCTCTATGGCCACCACCTTGTCAGGGGATGCTTTGGAGGCCCCCATTTCCCAGCAGAGCCTGCTGTGGGGTCTGCAGAGCCTTCCTTTCCTGCCCTTGGTTGCAATGGTGGGGGCAGGAGGATGGGACATGATGCAGGCTTTTCCACTCCAGCGCTGTTTCTGCAACTATCTGAGGCCACCTGAGAAATCTCATGGATGCCCATGAGTGAAGCAACCTGGAAACCACAGATTCCTGCAAAGCCAGGGAGGGGGAAGCAGAGGAAGAGCTGATAATTTGGCCAGGGGAAAATAGCACGCTTCCTAAATCCGGAAAAGAGGCAGACCGGAGTCCCTCTACAGCTGGCTCCTGCGCTCGGTGGCACCTTTCCCACTTGGCTTGCTGTTTTTCCCACTTTTGATCTTAAGAGACAAATGAAAACACCCGACAAGCAAATGACAGTGTTCCCTCCCAGCCCTTCCCCGCCATCTGCAGCACAGGGACAGCACGTAACCGCTCCCCTCCAGGTCCTGCACCCATGACCTTCGGGAAACTGCCGGGGTTGGAGGCCAGGACCAAGGCTGAGCAGCGATTCCTTCCTCCAGTCTTGGTGGGCTTCAGGTCTGGTGTCCCTCGGCCCCGGGCCTTCTGCAGACCAGCCTTACAGGAGAGACCAAAACAAAGCAAACGCTGGTTTTCCACGATTGTCAGGCTTTTTCTGGGGAGAGGGCTCCATTTTCCCCCCAGCCTGCCCTCAAAGAGTTGGCTTAACCCAAATCCTGGACTCTGTCTCCCACCACTCGCCGCTTCCCCAGTAAAGAGCCACGTGAAATTTATCTCACCATCTTTCATTAAAATAAACCAATTAAGCAACGCTCTGGATCCTCTGATCCGGGCCAGCTCGGTCAGCCGGCGTATCCATGTTTCCAAAGCATCTTCTCGCCCTGCTTACCCTCACATCAAAGCGAGCTGGGGAGCAGCCCTGTCCTTGGAGCGCTTCGGCAAAGTATGTCAAGAGATTCGGAAAACAGCTGATTTAATGCCGAGGAAATTAGTAACCAAATGAGTTCTTAGCCAAACGGCTCCTCTTCTTGATCTTGGGAAAAGTGGTGTTTAAATTCTCTATCTCATGGGTTTAGACTCAGGAAATGTGATTACACATCTGTCATTATTTTACTCTTCTGTGTTGATGGCTCATATTAAACAAACCACATTCCTGCATTGCTTAGTAATCTCTGCTGTTCCCTTTCCTCGCCGAGGAGACAAGTCCCAGCTTGACATCAATGTACCTGTTGATCAGAGCTCCACTGTTAACCAACCGGCAGAGCTGTGTAGACACCAGCTGCGGCGAGCGCTCGCACCACCGGCCTCTTTTCTCCAGCCTGCTGCAACTTTCCATCCCCCTTTTTTCCTAACCATCGTTTGGCCGAACAGCAGGAGGAGCCGGGAGAGATCCACACCCCGCTGAGATCCATGTGTTTCTCGGAAAGGTTCTCGAGCCTCCCCCCGTCTTCCACCGAGCAGGTAAGAACATGCGCTTTAGGGTTGGACAGCAGTCAAAAAAGGGTAGGTCCCTCCAAGTGGAGCACGATTCCCAGGGATCCTGGTGCCTCAGCAGCCCAGGAGGACGTGGAGAGCCCCACGGTCCCACCAGCTCCTGCGGGATGGGCTCCCACCAGCTGCCCAGGAGGAACCTGCCTTGAAGCGTCCCACCTCTGTGGGGACACTGAGCTTTTCTCTTGGTGGCTTTATCTTCCAGCGCTGCTGAGACAACCTCGAGCTCGCCATGGAGCTGCTGGAGGAACCCGACTCGTAGATGTTCCCAGCACCAGGTAGGGAAATGAGTGCTTGTTTTTAATGGCGTTGGGCTGGAGAAGGGAAAGGAAAGGTGGTGTAGATGGTGACCTGGTGCTGGAGGGGCCATCTTAGCTGGCTCCCAGACAAGCCGTGGGGCTGCGGCGTTGACTGAGAAGTGCCTGTCCGTGTGTTACCTGTGCCTTGCAAAGGGTTGGAAAGGCTTTCCAGCTGCTGGCAATTCAACAGAGATCTCAGGGCAATCGTGGTGTTACCAAGCTTTCTCTTCTCCTGGTAAGGACACGGTTGTCCAAGCGTTGGCAGCCGCGCTCCTCGGGGCCGTGTTTTCCTTTATCATGGCGTTTTGGCACAAGAGCTGTGCTGGCAATGGCGCAGCTCCTCAGGGATGCTTGTGGAGGATGGGTGCTGTTTTGGGAAAACCCCAAGCTCCTGGTGCGATGCCGTTCGGCTGGATCCCCTGGGTTTTCCCTCGGTTTTGTTTGCACGATCTCCAGCGGTTGCCCGTGCCAAGCCCCACATTTCTCTCAGCTGCCGGAGCGGGAAGGGCTGGGGTGGGGGAGATATGCTCCTTGACCACAAGCCCACCACATTTGTACCAGGGCTGAGTTCCATGGGAGAAGTGAGGCTGCCACAGCATCGCCCTGTTCTCGGCGAGGTGCCTCAGAGACGAATCCATTTGTTTTAAAATAATCCCTTTTGTTCTCCACCATGTGAGATCCCGGAGCGTTTTTTCTCCATCAACCCCTACAGGACAAGAAGGGAAGGTCCCGGTAAAGGGGGACCGAAACGAAATGGTGGTGGGAGTGGGAGGGCAAGGCACAGCGTGGGAAGCGGGACCACTCCTTGCTGTGGGAGGCTGGGTGGAGGGCCTGGGGGCCACCAGAGGATTGCCATCCCTGGGCACCTCTGGAGGATTGCTATCCCTGGGCACCTCAGCTCCCACTCGCTGTGCCCCAGCAGCCAGGAGGAAGCTGGTTCCCTTGCCGCAGGGCACCGAGGACTTGCTCTTCCCCACCCAAGGGTGCTCTGGGGAGTGGGTGCAGCGCTCTGCCGTGGGGTCAAGGTGGGAGCGATGGTGGGTGCCCAGTGCCGGTTGCTGCCAACAGCTCGTGCGTGCGCCATAACCTGAGAAATGATCTGGGGTTGGAGATCGCCTGTAGCTTTGGGGTTTTTTCCATGTATATGGCAGCCATGGCTTGGGTGTTTTTGGCAGGCATCCCCTCTGGATTGCCCAGGCCATCATGACATGGAGAGCTGGTGCTCAGGGTTCCTTCTGGCCATGGGCATTGGCAGACTACGTGTCTTGCTGGCCATGCCATCACGGTTTCTACCCCTCCTTAAAAGTCTGGTGGCAACGGGGGGTCCTCCCAGTTGCTCCCCGTGGGGACCCTGCTCCCTTGGGCAGGGGGATGGCCTGGATGGGGCAGTGGGGCCACGGCAAAGGATGGGGCAGGGAAAAGCACCAGCACTCCATGGCAATCCAGCGGTGGCAACTAGGGATGCCCACGGTGCAGCCCTGACCTACCCCCTGCTTGTGGCTGCCAAGGAGCCAGGTGCCACACCACGCTGGACCCGGGGCAGGATGAGGTCTTCCTGGAGCTCTTGAGCCATCTAGACAGAGCCTGCACGAGGGACACGCTATTTCTTCTGGACCGAGGGTCTCCACGGAGCCTACCGCAGCCCCAGTTCGCTCCCTGGAGAGGAGGCAGCAGGGTGGGTTGGGTCACCCGGTTTGGGGACAGGAGGATTTTGTGGCTCACTGCTGACCTTTGCTTCTTTGAAAGCATCTGCAAGGTGCGAGGCCAGCACCGACGCCGGCAAACTCCTCCCGTCCCGGTGAAACACGGGGCCAGGCGCTCTCGGCGGACAGAGCGGCTCGGGAGGAACGCCTGTAGGACGGCTCTTTTTAAACAATTAAGAACTTCTGCAGCTCATTTCCTTCCATGCCCTCGCAGAGGAAATCAGCTTAATTAGCAGTCTCGGTGAATAATTAATTTTCTCCAATTTTTTTTGATAGCTTCTTTAAAGGGCGAGGAGGGCCGGAGCTGCTCCAGTAAGGCACGAGCTGCTGCCGAGCAGCTCCCGGCGCTGCCGTGGCTCTGCCCGTTAGCCGGTGCCCGCAGACCCCGAGACCCGTTTGCTCCACGATGGCTGGTGGAAACAGCCAAAAAATGGGGTGAGACGGGACCGGTGGCACGGAGCTGTTTTCCAAGTGGTTTTCCATCCCCCTTGCATTCCATGGAGGTAAATGCAGCGTATCCATGCCCCGTGTATTGAGGCCCCATCCCTGGAGGTTCAAGGCCAGGTTGGACGGGGCTTGGAGCAACCTGGTCTAGTGGGAGGTGTCCCTGCCCAGGGCAGGGGGGTGGAACTGGATGGTCTTTAAGGTCCCTTCCAACCCAAACCATTCTACGATTCCATCACGCCGTGGCAGAGCATGGACATGTGGCCCTAAATCCTCCTGCCCCCTTGATTAGGCAGCCTATAGAGCAGAGGTTGAGGCTCTTTGGCCCCAAAAATCAGGTTTATTTTGAGCTCTGCTTCTCTCCTTTTAATACCAGGAGGGTCTGGCGTTGTTTAGATCAGAACGGAGAGACTTTAATTACCACCTCTGTGCCGAGAAGGATGTAAATACGAACTCGGGGGAAGCAGCGAGGGTTATTAAAGCGAAAACGGCTGTAATTGCTGTGCCCCTCCCTCTCCATCAGATTTTCCTCTCTCTCTGGTTTGGAGAGGACCGGCTGATCCAGTCGGGCTGTCTCTGGCCATGGGTTGCAGGCTGTCCCCGGGGAGCCCGCTGGCAGGGAGGGGATGTACCCAGCCAGCACCCACCCGGCTTAGGGCTTCCATCAATCCAGCCCACGGCAAGGAGGGAATCGCCGTTATCCAGGCAGGATAATGCCGTAGGATCCCCGGATTTTGGCATGGCCAGCCGGAGGTGTTTGCAGTTTGAGGAGCAGGTCAAGCGTTTTGGGTGGGTTTTCCTTGGAGAGATCCTTTTGCAGTGAAAGAAACTCCCAGCCCGGCTGTAAACAGCCTCTCTCTTAGATGCAAACAGTCCCCTGTCTTTTTTTTTTTTTTTTTTTTTTTAAATCATATCTTTGATTTCATTTAATAATGGATGAATTATCAGAGATATGTGCTGGCAGGGAGCCCGGGCTTTGTCAGGAGGCAAGAGGTTTCAGTAACGCATTGGTTGAAAATATTTTTTATTAAAAAAAGGAGAGCGAGAACAGATTCTGTGCCAAAGCCTCCGGGGGTGGGAAAAAACCGACTCGATTGCAGAACTTTTTCTCTCTCTCATTTTTCCTTCATGCCTGGGACTCCTCTCGCCCAACTCAGCCGTGTCAAACGGCACAGGGTCAGCTAAGCCCCGTCCCCGGCACGTGGGAGGGGGGAAATGGGAGCTGTGCCCCCTCTTTCCGAGGAGCCCCGTCTTCTCCGAAGCCTCCGGCGCAGCCCCTCGGAAATGGGGGTGCGACGCTGGAGCGATGCTCTCCGCCGCCTCTAAACCTGCGCCCCTCTCCTTGCCGCGCACCCAAACCGCGTGCGTCCCCCATGCCACGTGTATCCCCCCGGCACCCCTGGGAGCAGGGAACGCGGCCGGAGCCTGGCGGGGTGAAGCAATCGCGCCCAGTCATCGGGGAGGAACGAGGTGAAGCCGGGGCGCGCGGGAGCGGAGGGGAAGGCAGCGCCTCCCCGTCGGCGTGCACCGACACGCCGGCTGGCACCGGCACCGCCGCCCCGCTCGGCAGGGTTCAATCCACGCCATCAGCGCCGTGCCTTTGGTCATCCTGCTGGCTCTGGCCGTGCTTCCCGGCTTCGGGGTTAGCGTTTGGGATCGTCGTCTTCTCCCACAGCCGCGGCAGCTTTGGCGGTGCGGAGGGGGATGTCCCACCTGCCCTCCACTCGGGTGCTTTTAAGGTGAAAATAGGGAGTTCAGGGAGTTGCATCCGCAAGGCCCGGCTCCATCCAAGCTACTTGTTCCCGCTGGCAGATCTGGCTCCCTTTCCCTCCATTTCTCTCCAGTGAGGGAAGCGGTGCCTGCGGGAGGTGGGTCCCTGCGGGGACGTGGGGTCCCCGGGGGTCTGCGTTGGGTGTCCGCAGAGCGGTCGGGGCGGGAGACGCATCCGTGCCGGATTTCAGCCTGTCTTCCCTGGGTTTAGTGGCCAGCCCAGCCCCAAACCCCAGGGGCAGGCTGAGTCAGAGTGAGTCAGCCCTCGGGATTGCTCTCCCGCTGCCCCCGAGCCAACCCTGCACCTCTATTAGTTAATTAATTCTCATTTCCTCCTCCTCTCCTTCCTCCCCTTCCCAGCCAGTTCTCCCTGCCCCCCTCCAGCTCGCCTGCCCCTCTCAAAGCCAAAAGGCAAAGCAAACCCCGCCGTGTTCCGGCCACCTTCACCCTCCTCCACCCCATCCTCACCCCTTCCCGAAATTACCACCCTTGGGTTCTGCCCCGGGACACCCTCTTGGTGTCACGGTGCTCCCTTGTCCATGCGGTGGGTGCCAAGCCGGACCCACGCTGCTCCCAGAAAGGGAGATGTCCCAGCCAGCCTTTCCCCCACATTTTGCCCTTCAAAGAAACCCCAAAACGTCGGTTTTTAACTTGTTTCTCCGGCCATTATTTTCTGGCCCTTCTCAGCACGCCCATTTTCCGGCACAAGGATGCTGGCCAAGGCGCCGGCGTGCCCCGTGCCGCAGGAAGGGTGCGGGATGTCATTCTGGCGTTCCGATGAGTTATTAGCAGAGAGGGATGTGTGTTAAGGATGGCAGGGAAGAGGAGGAATGCTCGGTGGCGTTGCAAAGAGCTTGTCCTCACGGCTGGCTTCACTCCGTTTCCACGCTCCTCGCTGGTTTTATCCCTGGGGAAGTGGCGGAATGGGGCTGTCACCCGCGTGCTGGGTCCTGCAGAGGAGGCGGGAGCCGGGCTGAGCCCTCACATTGGCCAGCCGCGTTTTCCCACCAAAACCCGGGATTTAGATAAAACCTGATAAAAACCAGGGCTGGCTAAAAGAACTGATGCCGGAGGAGAGGGTCTGTCCTCCACGGGGAAGGGGATGCAGATGGGAATGGGAATAGGGATAGGGGTAGGGATAGGGATAGGGATAGGGATGGGAATAGGGATGAGGATGAGAATAGGGATGGGAATGGAGATAGGAATAGGGACGGGGATAAAGGTGGGAATGGGAATAAGGATGGGGATAGGGCTGGGGATAGGGCTAGGGGTGGGGATAGGGATAGGGATAGGGATACAGATGGGGACGGGAATGGGAATGGGGATAGGAATAGGGATGGGGATGGGCAAGGGGATGGAAATGGGGGTGGGGATGGAAATAGGGATGGGGGTAAGGGTGGGAATGAGAATAGGGATGGGGATAGGTGTGGGGAGAGAGGGAGATGGGGATGAGGATGGGAATAGGGATGGGAGTAAATGTGGGAATGGGAATAGGGATGGAGATAGGGGTGGGGATGGAGATAGGGGTGGGGACAGGGGTGGGGATAGGGCTAGGGACGGGAAAAGGGATGGGGAAGAAGGATAGGGAAAGGGAAGGGGAGCGCGCTCCTGGCTGGGGTGCGCAGGCTGCCCGCAGTCCTGCCTGTTGGCTGCCTCATCCAGCTCAGCTAATAAGCAGGTTACCTGCGCCGCGGCTTCCCCCCCCAGGCGGGGAGGGCTTTTCCAGCACCGAGGGCTTGCAACTGAGGCATAGAAAGCAGAGGGGAACAAGCAGGTCATTTTTATCCCCATGAACTAAGCAGTATCATTTTACTTGGAAAATGCATTAATTTTCCTGCTTTTTCCTTCTGCCTTCCATTCTTCCCCATGTTGTTCCGTGCTACAAGAGGGAAGGAGAGAGTTGGGCAGTTTTACTGGCACAGGTTACATCTGATAGGAGATCGGGCCCGTCTCTATCTCATCTCGGGTGGAAAAATCTCAGTTTCTTTGGCTTTGCTGATTAAAGTTTAATTACCTGGAATGCAAATGATTTATCAAAGCAACACAGATACTTATTTTTTTTTAAGAAGTTCCTGCGTAGCCTGGGAAGCAAAGTATTTATCGAGTATTCCTCTGAGGAATACGCTTTGCTCAGTGTAAGGCAAAGTGTTTGGGCAGAGGCACGGAAAAAAATACCTTCGCTTTTTCCCCAAATGGCTTCTCCCCCGCCCCCGTGAAAGATCTCCCTCGGCACTCGACAGTGTCGTCGTGCAGCCAATTTTACAAGAGACCTATATTTTCCTGCTCTCTGGGTTTGCAAACCTAGTGCTGGGAGTTGCCCAGGCTGGGGGAAAAATGGAGCCTTTGCTGGTTTTCCATGTTCTTCGTCTACGTTCACGTGCCGGGAGATCTGATTGCAAAACCAGTCCCAGTGCCAGGGAGACAAAAGTGCAGGTGTTCACACCGCGCTCGGCGTGCTTCTTCCTTTTATTCGGGGTGGTTGAATCTCTTTATCTTGCTTATCTTTCTCAAAGATAAGCCTCTTTTAAGCCCTGAGCAAGATGTGCGTTAGCAGGGCTGACGAGAACTACCAAATTCCCCAAATTAAAGGGAATGCCAATGTGGGAACTCAACTTTGAGCGTAGGACAGTAGCCTGTCCTAGGGAAAAGTGTCTCCGGTTTGCGTCCCGATGAATTTAAGCAGCTCGGTGGCTGAGCATTGCTGAGCAGGGGTTGTTACCACCACGGCTTTTACTTACTGCAAGCCCAGGGGACCCCAGTGCCGCAACTGGTCCTGCTGGGATGGAGCTTTGAAGACGGAGGGCCAAGGGCCACGCCACACAATGCTCCCCATTTCTATTCTGGAAATAGAAAATAAAATAAATGACGCTGTGTTTCCTGCTATTCACAAAAAAAAAAACCAAACCAAAAACCAAACAGTGCAGCATTTCTGAAGATGCTGGAGGACCGCGGGTCGGCGACTGGTTGCCCAACTTCTCCCCAGCCCCTTGCAGGTACGAGGTGCTGGGGGAGAGCCGGACCTCGCCGCCAGCTCCATCCCCAAGGAATGCAGGCGGTGGATGCGGCTCACCCCCAGCACGGCACGAGGGAGCTGCTCCCCGCGGGGCGCCGGGGCGCCTGGGGCACAGCACCCACAGGGGTGAGGGGCGGCCTGCCCCCCCCAGCAACCAGACGCTCCCACCCGCAGATAAAAGGGCTGGCGCTGGCTGCCTGCCCGGGGAAAGTCCCGGCTCGCTCCTGGCCGCCCAAACTTCTCACCTCGAGCTGTTTGCAGTCATCTTCTCCCCCATTAGCAGGAGCAAAGCTAAGCTGGCTGGGTGCTGTCTGCAAGCTCCCCTTTCCATGGCGTAAAGCTGCTGCTCCTATTGGTACGGGAGGCTATTTTTAATGCTCTCCCTTACTCCGCCGTGCCACCTAAAGCATTCCCAGTGGTGACGAGGCCAGCCCGGCACGTCTCGGCTGCCTGTGCAGGCAGACAGACGCGTCCTGGTGGCCTTTCATCAGGCGGGCAGTGGCAGCAGCGTCGTTGCCAGCCAGCTCAGCCCTGCCTCCCAGCCATCCCCCGGCGCTGGGTCAGCCGGAGAAACTCCGGTGCCAGCCATCCCCTGGGATAGCCACTCCTGCTAGGTGCTGCGGGAAGGATTATCCGCTTTCGCCTCCCCAGACACCCGCTTCCCTAGCACGGAGCAGAAAAAAAGCCCATAACCCAAGCCCCAAAACACTCCTGCGCTTCGAAGCGAATGCACAGGCATTAAAAAAAAATCATTCATAAGCCATTTGCATGGTGTGAAGATATTATTAATTGCCAATTAGATGTCAAACAGGACTAATGGCACCCGGCACAGGTGGAGCGTATGCCGACGGCCCTCTGCAACTGGAAAAACACCCCGTGCTGTGTAATTAAAAGTCTCCTTCACGCTCACCCCACCCAGCTGGCCTGGGCACTGCTGCGGGAAGCTTCCCACGCCACCGGGATGGGATGGGATGGGATGGGATGGGATGGGATGGGATGGGATGGGATGGGGCGGAACGCTGGGACGGGATGCTGCTGGTCCCTCAGATGTGTTCTCCTTCCGTGGTGTCCTTTGGGATGGCCGGGGATGAGTGTGTTGCTCTCCATCACAGGTGGCGAGCGGGCTGGCGTGGGTAAGGAAGGAGCAGCCCGTGAAGGAGAGGTAGAAGCAGAGGTTTGAGCAATCCCTGCGGAGGGTAATTGGGGTGTCTGATGGACAGGGGCAGGAGGAGGCGCGGTATCCGCTTAGCCTGGGTGTGAAGCCCAATGCAAACGAGGGCAGGCCCGGAATTTTTCCTGCAACAGCTTAAGAGCCAGCCCTGTCATAAACACAAACAGGGGAACGCGATAAAGCATCCGATCCTGCTCCACAGGTAGGGTTGTTTGCTGAGCTCGGTGATGGAGAAAGAGAAATGGCTGTTCCTGCCTTGGAAACTGGCCTGATTATACCTGAAAAATAGGGATTTGTTCTTAGGAAAACACACTGCAAGCATTATTTTCTCTGCCTTGTTTATCAGTACCTATTAGGATAATGCTGTGTATGTTCAGCAGCATCCCACAGCCCTGAAGAGCTAAGAAAACCCCAGCCAGGGACACATTGCCTCTTGTCCATGCTGTAAAAAGGGGAAAATCCCCATCGTGGGCCAGGGCTGCTCCCCCTTGGGCTGGCAACAGCCGGAGTCCCACTGCGGAGGGACAGTCCTGCCCCAGGGACAGCCGCCCTGGCAGAGCTGGCAGCCACCGGCGAAGCCAGGGGGATACAGGCTGTGCCAGGCACAGGGGGTCCTGGTGGCTCCAGGGGATGCTGCTGCGGCTGGTTCCTTACACACACGGTGTAAGTCAGCGCCACCTGATCCCAGGGAACCAGGATGCCCCGGCCACGGGAATGCAAACGGGAGCGATGCGGAGAGCACCGGCACGTGTCCCTCCGGCGGGATGGACCCCGTTGTGCTCGCTCAGCCCCATCGGTCCCCGTACAAACCCGCTGTGTCCAAGGGCTGCCGTCGCCCCGCTGGGCTGGGAATACCTGGATTCCCTGAACGGGGGCAGGCGGGCTCGCTGCACCCACCGGGTCTCCAATCCCAGCTCCGAAAGCTCCCGTCCCAGCGCCTGCCCACGGAGGGGTGACACTGCTAGGAAATACGCTGTCCGGAAAGATAATTGCCTTCTAACAGCCGTCCTCAAACATTTTGGCATTTTTCCTCCAGTCTGAGGATTTATATTCTTTCCTAGGTGGTGTTAATTTGTCTCATCAATGCTCATCAATTATTAAAGGACGGGTGCCGGGAGGATGGGACCAGTCTTTTTTCAGTGGTGCCCAGTGACAGGACAAGAGGCAACGGGCACAAACTGGACCATAGGAAGTTCCATCTGAACACGAGGAGGAACTTCTTTCCTTTGGGGGTGGCAGAGCCCTGGCACAGGCTGCCCAGAGAGGTGGTGGAGTCTCCCACTCTGGAGACATTCCCAACCCACCTGGACGCCATCCTGTGCCACCTGCTGTAGGTGGACCCGCTCTGGCAGGGGGTTGGACTGGGTGATCTCCAGAGGGCCCTGCCAACCCTAGGGATTCTGGAATTCTGTGATTAGGCTACAGGGCAGTGCAGCATCTCTCGGCGATGCTCTGCCATCCGTAAGCGTGTGCTGAAGGGTCTGTGTAAGTCAGGGAGTGGGATGCCAAATGCAGTGGCAGGAGGGATGTAAATCGGTCCCGGTCCTTCTGCCCCACGTTGGAGGGGGGTGGCACTGAGACCCTGGCAGTGCGTATGGATCCCACAACCCAGGCAGTTTCCCAGGGGATTTTAGGAACTTGTTCACCTGAGTTGGAAAAACTCCAATATTTCACAGCTGCAAGAGGGCAGGTGCTGGGCCAGAGCCAGTGTCCCAGCCTCTGTGCCCGGGTCCCCGCAGTGCCACTTGCAGCCAGCCCAGCCCCGGGGTGGAGCAGCGCCGGGGGAGCAAACAACAGCTTTTTCACTGCTGACAGCCTGGGGTGAAAAAGATGGGGGAAAAATCAGCTTAATCCTGTTTTTCTGTTCCACTTTGAAAAAAATATATTTATATTTCAGCACGCTTTCCCCTGCCCTGCCCTGGCCTGGCTTGCTGGGTGCTTGGTGGGAGCAAACCCCTTCCCATGGTCCCCCCCAAGGGTGTCCCTGGCCCCAGGGATGTGGCTTTAGCCAACAGCCCCCCCCCCAGCCCCAGCCTAACAGGGTCATCCTGCACCAGCTGACGATGCTCTAATATTAACTTTCCGCTCCTGCTCGCAGCTCTGGAGCTGAGAGCACTTCTCCAAAAGAGGAAAAATACACTAATCCTAAATACAGCAAGTGCTGACAAAGCAATCAGAGCCAGCAACGGTGCTGAAAGCAGGGTTTGAGTGAGGGCGACAACTATTCCCCAGGCTTTTTCTCCTCCATGGTGGCAACGCGCGGTGCCCGCAGCATCCTTCACCCCTTCGCCTTTGTTTGGATAAAGCTTTGGGCAAAGAAATGTTGGCACGGGGCAGCGCTGTGCGAACACCGGCCGCGGCAGGGCCGAACAAGAAACACCTGGGATTTCTCCCCTGCTGCCCATTGCCGGCTTCCAGGCACTTTATTTTTAGCATTTTCTTTAAAAAAAGAAAAGGAAAAAAATAATTTCATTGCAAATAAGTGCCCTGGGGCGTGGGGGCGCACGGGCACGGGGGGAACTGCCGTAATTCCCATCCCAACCGCCAGCTCCCGGGATGGATGAGAGTGAGGGTGCTGCATTTCATGCTCCGCATTAACGGGTATCGGTGTCCTACCCTAAACCTCTGTTTCCCAGGGCTTTATAACTGGATCTTAAAAATTCAGAGGAGGCGGGAAGAAAAAAAAAAAAAAAAAAAAGTCACGTAAAAGGAAGTAGTAGCCACAGCTGCTTTTGCTTTATTGCGCTCATATAGCTCATAAACAACTTGGGTTTGGAAAGTGGAGGCAGGCGAGAGCTCCCGCCGCTGCCGTGGGGTGTTGGCGGTGGGAACCTGGCTGCGTGCGGCACCCCCAAAACTTCCTGGGGATTTTTAGGGTGTCACGAAAACGTCAGCACGCGTGAGAGCAGATTGGGGGGTTTTGCTGCTGGGGGCTTGTACCGGTAACTCCCTGCATGGGTGCTGCCGTGCAAACACCCCCCCGCTGGGCACGTCGGTGGGGGGCTGCAGCCCCCACCGTTGGGCTGGGACACCCAAAAAAGGGGTAGGGAGGGGCTGCCGGTGCATTTTTGGAGTGGCTCAGCTGGGTCCCCAAAGCTGTGGTTCCTCCCTCTCGCCCCGCGCCAGCTCCCAGGCGCAGCCTCGGGGAAGGTTGATCCGACTCTTCCTCTCCCAGTTTGCTTTAATGAAACCAGAGCCTGGGCTCCCGCCGGGCACCCTGGCTTCCTCCAGCGCAGGGGCGAGGGGGACCCCAGGGAGGGAGGGATGGGGGATCCCAAGGGTCTAAAAACTGAGCAAACCCCCTCCTGGAGATGCAGGATGCTGGATGGGGGTCAGCGTTGGGTCCGATGCCAGGGCTCCCGCTGCATCCAATAGTGGGTGGCCTGGACGCTGTGTTCATCCCGGCACCTCCCATCCACGTCAGCCGATGCTGGAGGAATCCGGGATGGAAACCCGGAGTCCTCCCGGAGCAGGCAGGTCCGTGGCGCATCCCCTGAGCCTCACCTGGCCTTGGTGTCCCCCCAGCTGACTTGGGGACCCTGCACATCCCAGACAAGAGGGGAGATGATGTCATTTCAGGGCTGTACTTCCCAGCAGGTTTAAATCTGGTGGTGATCTGCCCAATCTCTGCCTGCTCCTGCCCTCCCACTCCTTCCCATGCCTTCCCACTCCTTCCCACTCCTTCCCATGCCTCCCCATGCCTTCCCACTCCTTCCCACGCCTCTCTGGGGGGAGCTTCACCCTCTTCCCCAGNAGAGGGGAGATGATGTCATTTCAGGGCTGTACTTCCCAGCAGGTTTAAATCTGGTGGTGATCTGCCCAATCTCTGCCTGCTCCTGCCCTCCCACTCCTTCCCATGCCTTCCCACTCCTTCCCACTCCTTTCCATGCCTTCCCACTCCTTCCCATGCCCTCCCACTCCTTCCCATGCCTTCCCCACGCCTTCCCATGCCCTCCCCCGCCTTCCCACTCCTTTCCATGCCTTCCCACTCCTTCCCACTCCTTTCCATGCCTTCCCACTCCTTCCCACTCCTTCCCATGCCCTCCCATGCCTTCCCACTCCTTCCCATGTCTTCCCACTCCTTCCCACGCCTTCCCACTCCTTCCCACGCCTTCCCATGCCTTCCCACTCCTTCCCACTCCTTCCCATGCCTCCCCATGCCTTCCCACTCCTTCCCACGCCTCTCTGGGGGGAGCTTCACCCTCTTCCCCAGGGGTACAGGCTCTTCAGGGCACAATAACTGCGCCAGTTGGAGAGCTGGGGCTGATCATTTCGACTGACTCACCATTTAAACATGTTTTTTGTTTGGGCTTTTTTTTTTTTCCACCCCCCCCTTCCTTTGTCCGATTAACTGGGCGTCGCATGTGCGAGCTGGCAGGGGAAACACGCAGCGGGCCGGAGACGGCACAGCTGCCGCTTCCCGGGGAAATGGCGTGTCTGGGAAATGTTTCCACTGAAAATTGCCCTTAAAACCAAAACAAACCGGTGCGTTTCCCTGCTGCCGGCAGGGAAAAAAAGAGCCTGGGGGAGCTGGGCTGGGGGTGGCAGGGATCCCGGCATGCTGGCACAAGCCGCCGGCAAACTAGAGGGATGCGGGTGCTGACAGGGGAGATGGCAGCCGTGGGCACCGGGGAAACACTGAGTGCCCTGGGCTTTATATGTATGTGTGTGTGAGTAAATATATATATATATATATGTGTGTGTGTGTATATACATATACCTATGCATGTGCACATGCATTCCCTGCAAAAGAAGCGACCCAAACCACCGCCTCAGCACATACCCCGAAATCATCCATCGCCGTTTTGCAGCGCCTGCAATGCGCTTGCTCGCTTGTCACCGGCTCACAGGGATGCTCTGGAGCCTCCGCTACTAATTCGCAGCTAAGTAAGTAAAGAAACAGATAAATAAAGCGTTTGCTGCGAGAGCTGTGAGGTATTTGCAATTGGTGCCTGAAGCTGTGGGGTTTCAAGCCTTTCCTGGGTGGGGGGGCCAGGCGTGGTGCCCCCCCTCCAGCCTCCCCCATGGGTGCTGGTGCACTTGGTGACACCTCCGTGGTGAGATATCCCGAGGAATCCACCCGGGGTTCCAAACAGCTCAGCCAAAGCCCGCGGTTGTTTCTGCACCGTTCGGCCCCGCAAATGGCTTTTTTGGCCCCANATGGAGGAAAGGAGGAGGGAAGGAGAAGCACCAGGGGAAAGGAGGTGGCCCGGGGATGGACGCGGGGCTGCGGGGACCCTAGCGATGTGCCCGAGGAGCTGGGCTGCAGCAGGCTGCCTCCCGCGTGCCATTAATTAAACACACAGGGATTAACGAGCTATTTGCGGGAGCCCGTTGGATAAATATTAGCCAAGCTATGGATCCTGGTGGAGGCCTGCTCAGCCCATTTCTTAAAAATCAATTTGTGTTTGCTTGGGCATTTAAAGGATGCCGCGGCTGCTTCAAAAAGCAGAGTAATTGCACAAATCCTGCCTTGCCGGTACCTTTGGAACCGCCTGGTTCCAAAAATTGCTGCAGTCCAGCCCCAGCACCCCAGTGCCCCGCGGCTGCTGGGGCTCCCAGGGCAGGTTTCAGGCTGCGACGGCCGCTGTGTCGGTGACCCCGGTGGGGACCAGTTCCCAGCCCCGGCTCCGGCAGCCGCTGTCTCCAATGGGGATTTTCATCCCGCCCTGCCGTGACGCAGAGCCCTGGGAAGGGCTGTTTGCACCGGCCCCATCACCCCTTGGAGCGTAAGGGCACCCCAAGCACGATGGGATGAGGGATGCTCGGGATGAGCCCGTGGTGCTGGCGGGGTGCGAGGGGGGCTCTGCCTTGCCCCTGCCTCGTCCCTACTGGTCCCTCTCCCCCTTGGTGTCTGTCTGTCCCCCGCCAGGACTGAGCGGAGCGCTGACCTTGACTGGGGCCACCGGGAAGCCCCAGCAGCACAAACAGCACTTCACAGCGGCGGTAAATCATTGATGGACGGGGCACGGCTCCATCGGGACACAGCCAAACTCCTCGGGCACCCCTGGGTGCTTTGTCCCTGGGGCTGGCGGGGGGAGGATGGGACAGGGACACAGGTGGCCTGGGCTGGCTTTTCCCTGCTGCGATCCTTGCGGATTAACGAAGCGGGAGGCCAGAGTCCCGCTTCCCTGCGCAAAAGGGTGCCCGCCTGCCCCCCCGGCTGCCCGCCCTCCCTGTTGGGGGATGCCAACAGCACCATTTTCTTTGCTCACCGACGCTGTGCAAAGGAAAACATCCCCCCGGCGTGACGGGGGGGTCACGGAGCTGGGGGTGGAGGTGATGCTGAGCCCACGCTGCCCCGCGTCCCCTTTTCCCGTCCTCCTGCGCCGGAGTTGTGCCTGGTGGGAATGTATTTATGGCGAGAACCTACTGGAGCTGTGGAGCTTCCAGCCTAGGCGATTCTATGATCCTATGGGGGGAGCCTAATCTAACTGGTTTAGGGCAGGAGGGTGCAACTGGAAGGGCACTGGAGGGTCTCCAGTTGCCCCAGTGGGAATGGGAGGCTGGTCCACGATGCCCGGTGCACGATTCATTCCTGGTGTCACTGCAGTTTGCACGGGGACGGAGCAAGCCTAGCCCTGCTCCCAGACAGCTCGGCGCTGGCCCCTTATCCCGGCTTTATCCTGGAGTAATGCTTTCTCCTTCTCCTTCTCCTTGTCCTCCGCTCCCGGATCAGTTTTGCAGCGAAACGTGTGGCTTGGGAACTCCGTTCCCGGAGTTTGCCCCGCGGAGAGGTTAGCCGGCTTCTGCAAGCTGGCAATCAAAACCCGCTGGCCGAGGGCTGCCACGGAGAGGAAAGCACGAGCACGCCGGTGAATTGCCATTATTTTTTGGCAGCGAGATTCACACACTGGCTTCCCTCCCACCCCGCCAGGCTGGTGTGGATTCTCTGATGTCTCGTAACATTGGGGCCTCTGCTGCATCCCTTGCGGGAAGGCGGTGGGGACAGGGATGTTCCTCGCTGGGGTTTCTCTCCTGTTTTGGGGGACGGGAGCAGCCCTGAGCTGTCTGTCCCTCCGTCAGATGTGACTGAAGTCAGCCGGATGGCTCTGAAGCTCGCTGAGGGATGCCGGCGAGCAGGCACACAGACGGGCTAAAAATATTCCCCTGCTTCTGTGATCTTTCCTCCCCGTCTGCCCCTCCCCGCCGGCCGCTGCTTTTCCTGCTTTGTAACACATTTCCACCGGCTTTTTCAGCAGCTCGGGCAGGCTGGCAGCAAACCCTGGGAATAACCCCCAGGCCCAGAGCCCCAAAAAGCCCCTTTTGGGCCCCGGAGAAGGCAATGGATGGAGGAGCAGGGACAGGAAGGGGGACACAGACTTTTTGGGGCGGTGGGGGGGCAGAGATGCTGAGCGCAGCCTGTGTTGCACCATGCAGTGGGTTTGGGGGGGCTGCAGCAAAGCCAGACCTGCCCATCTCGCCCCCAGGTTTATCAATAACTCAGTAATAAAACCCAGCTCGGGGTTCCGGGCTCGGTGAGGAGTCGGGGGGATCCAGCAGCGGGGTGGTGGTCCCACCATTCCCATCCGGCCATCTCGAGGAATCTCACAGGCTTTAATCGCATCCGGCTGCTGCGACTCGATGTTAAAGAGGCTCCTGGGTTATAGGCAGCTGTAAATGCCGCGGGGTAGATTAGCAGAATACACCGTATCTGCACTATGGTGGGGCGGTGAGCTGGGGGGGGGGATGCCTCCCCGCCAGAGCGCACCGTTAGATTTCCTTGGTATTTCCAATACTTGTGGATTCAGCCTGGATTTTCTCGCTTTCCAGCCCCGTTTGGCTTAGATCTCGCCAAAGCCCTTTTTGTTTTCAGCCTTGCGGACTTCCCAGGCCAAAAAAAAAAAAAAAAAAGAGAGGATGGCAGGGGGAGATTTGGGGTGCCAGTCAAATATATTGACACCCCCCCCTGGCAGCACCCCCCTCTACCAGCATCCCCCAGTGCGCGGGACGGCCCGGGAGCCGGGGGTGGTTCTGCATTGCTGGCATTCCTGCTCCGGCGCCGATGGCTGCGTGCCACCACGACTGCCCCAGCACGCTCGACGGGCCATCCCCATCCTGCTCCGAGTACTGAGCTGGGGTGTCCCCAGGCCACCCCCTGGGAAGCTCCCCCCATCCCTGGGGCCAGCTGGGGATACTTGGCACCATCCGGCGCTGGCTGCTGCGCGCTGGGTACCGGCTTTCCCAGCTGGCTGGCTATTCGACTGGGATGGACTGGGATGGATGGAGTTGGGGCTGCTGGGGGGGGTCGCTCCCCCAGGGGAGTCCACCCAGGCAAACAGCAAAGTGGGGCAGCATCGGGGCAAAAACCCTGAGGAGGGGTCCCCATGTGTGCCCAGACATTTAATCATAAACCCAATTAAAGCAGAGGCTTGATTATGTCTCTGTGAAGTGGGTATTTCTGGCCAAAAATCAGGAGGCGTTCTCCAAAAGGGCCTGGAAAACATTGGGAAACATCCCCCCTGCTCCTGGGATGCGGCTCGGGTCCCTCTGTCCCCATTGCTCCTGTGGCGGGTGGGGACGCATCTGCCCCAGCCTGGATGGGGAGGGAGGAAGAGCTTCCTTGGAAATCCCCTGTGAAAAGCAGGAAACGGAGCGAGGTCCAGCTCCTCGCCGGAGTTTATAGCAACGCACCGGCTGTTGTGGCTCAGTGCCGGGTTTCTTTATTTTCTTCCCCTTATGGGCTGAGAACCCATCCCCAGCCCCAGCACAGCCCCTTCACGGTAGCTGGGATTTGTTTTGCTATCTGGTCCAGGGAAGGATTTCTCAGTCTCGGCTGCAGCCAGAGCCGGAATCCTGATGCTGCGCCAGGCGCCATCCAACTGCAGTGACAACCCTGTCCCCAAACGCACCCCACGAGGCTCCCTGGCTTCTCTCCCACCACAGGCAGATGCTGAGATCCCCGTGCTGCTGCTCCAGGGTGAATTTTCCTAGCGGGACATCCTAAAAAATCACCCCGGGGAGGGGGATGCTGAGCACTGACAGCGAGCACGTGTCAGGTCGGCACCGTCCCAGGGGATTTGCAAATGATCCCCGTAAGAGCGTCAGCCCCTGGGAAAGGGAGCAGGGTGCCGAGACCCGGATGGATTTAGCCGTTACTCTGTTGCTTTGTTTATAATTTTTATCCCGTTAGCAAAATCATAGGGAAACTATGTATGAGATAAGAGAGCTCACACGTTTGCGCGACCATCCCTGCCAGTAACAATGCCGTTATTGAAATGCTGGGATGGAAGATACTCGGCTGGCGATAACGCAGGATCACAGCGAACAGCTGCTATTTCCCGTCCTCTTAATATAAATACATCTAGTGCGAGAAAAATCTGTATATTTTATGTGAATGGTATTTTCAGTCATAACCACAACACCTTTTTTTTTTGAGATACGCCTAGCAATGCAATTAGCTCAGTTAAACCTTGTCCAAAAAAAAAAAAAAAAAACACAAAAAAAAGTCCCATTTATTACATTTTCCTTTTGT
>VZSF01005797.1:102967-179397 GCA_013398295.1 Chionis minor | reverse complement strand
GCAAAGTTTTCTGGGCCAGGTGCCCTGAAATCCCTTTCTGTATTAAGTCTCTTGTGTTGAGGTGACAGGGACCTGGTGTCCTGTGTGGAGGCAACACAGAATCCTAGAATCATTTTGGTTGGATAAGGCCTTTAAGATCATTGAGTTCAATCTGTAATCTAAAGCTGCCAAGTCCATCACTAACCCATGTCCCTAAATGCCATGTCTACCCGTCTGTTAAATACCTCCAGGTGTGGTGACTCAAGCACTTCCCCGGCAGCCTGTTCCGATGCTTGATAACCCTTTCAGTAAAGAAATTTTTCCTAATGTCCAATTTTCAGGTCAGTCCCTTCTTCCCCATACTGTAAACTTCTTTCTGGCTTTTTTATATTATGAAAATAAGCATAGCGAATCCTGACATTTCTCATTCATTTTTACATGTTAATGCTGCTGTCTTTAAAAATCCATTTCTACAGCTTACTAACTAATCACTAGAAATACACGACATGAGGAAAACAAAATAACAAATAATGTTTATCTTTTCTCCAACAGAATTACTTTCACTGAGATTCAGAGAAACTTTTGCTCTTAAAGAAATATTAATGTTTGTCTACAAATTTCTTCCTCATTCTGGTTTACAGGGACTATCCCAATCTAGATTTGGCTTGTATGCTGCATATAAACAGACTTTTATACAGTTGAGACTGATAGAAATATTTGTCACATTTAATGCTGATTTGATATATTTGATTCCAAACATTCTGTTATGATGATTGAAAGACCAGCATTGCACTCACTGCTGCCAGTTCTCATGGGCGAGTCTTGCAATATATGTTATTTTTCTCTAGCAGGCCACAACCCAAAAGTCATGTGTTTTTTTTGTGAGAATCAGCTTTCCTTTAAAAGGGAATTATGTTTCTAATCCTCAGAGGAAAGCTTGAATATATAAAGACTATACTATGTTGTTTAAAATAAAAAAAACATTTGTTTTTTTTGTTTTATTTTTATTTTAAAGGCAATGGAATACAATTTTAGTGACAGACATATTTACAATGATAAATCTAACAGCAGAGAGATCCTAAAAGTAAAAAAAAAAAAAAAAATTGAAAAGATTTATTTGCCTAATTACAGAGAAATCTGGAAAATAAACTCACATCACAAATGATCATAGAATCTTATCGAGATCATCTGGTTCCAACACCTCTGCCCTGGGCAGGAACACGTTTCACTAGACCAGGTTTCTCAAAGCCCCATTCAGCCTGGCTTTGAATGCTTTCAGGGATGGGGCCTCCACAATTTCACCTTTAAGATTTTCTTAGTCTAGATAGGTGAAGAAATCTGGGCTATGTAGCTTGATTTTCGACTACTTCGTACTTCTTCAATCATTTCCAGCTATGCAAAAAGGTAATAAAATGATGTATGCAGATGGGCTGAGTGGAGAATCAGGCTAGTGGTTGATAAAGGGATGTGCTAACTTCTAACTAACTGATAAAGGCATGTAGGGTGTACTAACTTGGAGAGACACGAATTAAAAATCTGTTAGAAAACCCTCAATAAACTATTTTCTCAAAGTGTATTACAAAATATTCCAGCAGCCTTGAGAGTTCAGTGATTTTTTCTCTATCCAAAGTCCCTCCAAATGTTTCAGTTCTTGAACGGCCTCATTTAGCAACGTTGCTCTGAATGCCCAGATATGAAGATCAATGAGGCTACCTATGGATGTACAGACACGTACTGCCTACTCCCATACGGTGCTTCATAGTTGTCAAAAAAGTGATGAGTGGTGTGGGGGCTTCAGTTTAGTTAGTGCCAGAGCTGAGGAGCTGAGGTTACTGTGGGTTTTCTGTTGGTGTTTTTTAAATAAAAGGGCAAGGGTAAGAAGGAGTAAAGGTTTGTAGATGGAAAAAGAGGATGAAGAACAGATCGAGGCTGAGCTGGAAAATGAAAAACTGGCATTGAAAAGATACGACGTTTAAAATTATTCCCTTTTACCTCTACTAAAATTAGCCAGCCTTGACATTTTGTTGCTTTTGCTTTGAATCAGGGTGAGGAAAGCTGTAATGAGGATGTAGTCTTATTGAGAAAAGACATATTTTAGAAATGCAGACATGGGCTTTGCGGTAGAAGAAAAGGGTTTTTATGCTTTTTAAACCCTAGTGCCTCAGTGTTCTCATGAGGACATTCCTTCCTACCAGCAACTTTCTTCAGAAAGCACACCTTATATTAATGGCAGTTGATTGCAGTTTATCACACATTATATAGGCTGCTTAATCACTGACTTTAGTGTTAGAAGTCTGGGTTCTTAGAATGCATGTCCCTGACTCCGCCTGTGCAGGACACTTTGATCCTGCCACATCATTTTCAGTGATATTTGCCAAAACTGATGGACTGGACTTGTAAAGGAAGTAAGGAAGACTTAGATGTAAACTTCCCATTATTTATGAGGAAAATAGTGGCACTGGTATTGGCTATTTTGTATTTTTAAATCTATCTTAACAAAATTGATGATTGTCAGTGCTTTCATGTGCTAAGAAACTGACTGGCAAAAAGCTTAAAGCTTAAATTATTTTCACTAGAAAGTGCGTGTTAGTGGAAAACAAACACTGGCAGAGTAAACGACACTATAAAAAATACTGGAAACGCCAGTTGTAATGACTGATAAAAATAAACTGGTCCGGATCCAGGTGTAGATATAAGCTATCCCTATGTTAAAGGGCTATGGGCTGCATAGTGCCAAGACCAGATTATCATATGACATAGGATATTGGGGGCTTTTTGGCAGGCATTTAACTCACTCCCTGAAAAATCCATGCCTCAAATTCACTGCTGGTAAACATCTCAAAGTCCTGTGTAAAACACCAATTAATTAGTTAGTAGCACCCTCATGCTTGGAGATTGATCAGGAAGGAATTATTCCAAGAATCCCCTAACAAATTTCCTGACAGTATTTTTGGACAAGGTTTGTAGCAATCCAATGATCAATGCCATGTTTGGCCACGTAGTTCCTAAATTATTCTATCCTAGCTATTAATGCTTGATAGGAGACTGATTCATATTTTAATTTGACAATCAAGTAATGCATGCCCATTTTTCAAAACAAAAATACAGAGCTTTTCAAATAAGTGTCAGCATGTTCCCAACACAGCTTGTGGTAAAACTGCAAAATGGTAAGTAAGAAACTTATTTAGTAAAAGCTGTGTATCAATAACAGACCTGAATTAACAGTGAATTAACATCAGGTTGTTGGTCAAGGCAATCAGAGGTGGGTTGTAAGGGAAAGAGGGAGCACTTCTTCCTGCTTGCAGTTTGTTTGTGGGAGTCTCTGACATTATTGACATGAATGAACGGAAGCACATACACAACTGTGCTTGTAATATGCTAAAGGTTAAAGCGATATATCCTGGAGTTACATAGTAAATCTTTAAATACATTACAGTCATACAGATGTGCTATATCTACATTACAACTGTTTCAGAATGTCTAAAGGAAGTCTTAGAAAATAAAATTTTCTTCAGAAGATGTTGCAATTTTGCATACTGGAAAATGGAAAGCTATATTGTAATTAGAAAAACTGAATTAAAAAATCTGCTGCTATCACATGAAAAATTTGCTTTTCTGGCAATAAAAAAAATTGAGTTATGTCACCTGATACCTTTGATATTCTGGGTATGCTTACTGTCTAACATCTCTAAATCTCTCATTTCTTCCTCAATTCTGTCTCAATTACTCACCCCTACTGCATTCGTCATGGCACTACAAATGCAACATCACATTCCTTATTTACAAAAGGGAGTCTTACTTCTCTACAGTTCTTGTCACTGTTTAATGCTATCCAAGAAGCTTCTGGAATAGCTACAGGGATAGAACCTGGGACGAGTATGTCTATGGAGGGAACATCATCACTTTCTAGAGTGTAGATTAACTTCTTCCTATTTTTAATCATATGTTAATTTTAATTATTAGTAGAATTTGATTGGGTTGAGTCATTCTTCAGAAAAGAGAATCTGAAATTCAGCTATTCATACAAGATTAAAGGTATCTCTATCTATTCAGAGATTTAAGAACAATCAGGATAGATGAATATTTTACAGGGAACAAGGAACAGCATTGGCAACGCCTTTGGAAATTAATTAATGCATTTTATAGATAATTTAGTTGAATCAAGTAATGGACTGTGAAGAGCCATGTTTTTAATTCATGTCAGGAGCACTTGGGTATTTAAACGTTGTCCCGACTGAATATTCATTCATTCATATCTCCCATTTTTAAAATACTTAAAATTGCCTTTTAGCCATGCAAGAGCACTCTACTCTTCATTTCCATTGGTAGGGGATTTGAACATATTTGAAAGACTTAACACTGAGTCAAGTGCTATTGCAGACCCATCGGAATGGAACTACCTTTTTAATGGAACTACCGTAAGCTCATAGGTTTGTGTTTTGTCTGTGGAATACATCAAAAGGAAAAGCACACTTTTGTTTTAGTCTAATTTAACCCATTTCTAGTGACACAAAGCTGAGTTAATACAGCTATGGGAACCATGAAAAATTTTCGGACTTAATTATATAATTATGAAAGTACAGGCACATCTAAATTTCATCTGATTTCCTTCTATGTTATAATAGGTTTTCTTTAGACTTTTATGCAAGGATGGAATGGGAAATGTAAATCAACAAGTATTCTTGGAAGTGATAATTCCATTTTAAACCCAAGGGGAAACAGATGCCATTTAGAATAGACATTTGTTGGCATCAAATAATTGTTGAACTTTTGAGGTCACATAGTTTCAACTTTTCCATTCTGACAACTCTGCAAAACTCTGTAAAATTTAAAGGGGTGGCATAATTGTCACGTACTACAAAGCAAATGAATGCTGATTAGTGCTAATGGAAATCTGTGAAATTTGTGCCAATAGTTGACAAGTAGCACTGAAGGAACAATTAAAACTCCTCCATTCTGAAGTCAGGGCTAAATGAAGACACATTCACTAGGTTATGCAGTTACCATTGCCACGTCTCCCTTGTGATAAAAATATTCTGCATTAGGAGTTACCCATAAAAGATTTAGAATTACAGAATTATCCTTTTTCTTCTGTTGAGAACTTAACAAACTAGAAGGTGAAGCCACTGCTTTGGCAGCTCTAATGCACAAAATTCTTAAAGTAATAATACAATAGAGCAATATTTGCAGGTCAGAGTGCTAAAGCCTTTTCAGTCCTAAAATCCATTCTGAGGAAGTCAGGCATTCCACTGGTAAAAAAGCCAGAGTACAGACTGAAGTAAGATATTTTTCTCATCTGAAAAACTCTTTAAGAGGACTGAAAATTATCATCGCTTTGACAAACCGTGTTGATTTTCCCCCTCTGAAACTGGAATTAACATTGATGATTTTGTTTCAGAATCACAACTTTAGCTGAAACGACACTTTGTCTTGCCAAAGCATATTTGCTCATGTAGTGCACCTGCTTCATCTCTGATATCAGCTGAGCCCTGGAAGGGGAGATTTCTAGACAAACACTACTGTAGAATGAGTCATGATGCTATAAAACTTATAGGCAATTGCTCAGTTTTGGTCACAAAAAAAAAAAAAAAAGGAAAACAGTGGGTTTGAGCTAGTGAGACTGTTACTGCAGCATCTACCAGCATTACAGGGGAGATGTTAACCACCCAAGATGCCAGTATTAACGTCTTTTAACCGCTGAAGTGGCCCACAGGAAATTAAATGTTTTCTCTGCAGTCTCATGCACCTCACGTGTATCTGACAGCTCCCTGTGAAAGCATCTGGGGCCTGACCTAGTTTGCAGGCTTCAGTTAGAAAAATTGTGTGGTGTGAAAGGCCTTGCAGTTCTCTCTTCATACGCATGCTAGCTAAGTCCCCAAATATGTAAGCTAGCTGGCAGGAACATGATGACCCTTCTGAGAGGTTCTAGCAGGACCCTGCACACAATGAAAGGCAGGGGCCTTACTCCAAAGACCACTTCTTTTGCTATCTTGGGCAAAGTCTCAATAAAAAGAAAAAATACAGTCATTTAAACTCATAGAATCATTGAATGGTTTAGGTTGGAACGGATCTTAAAGATCATTTAGTTCCAACCTCCCTGCCATGGGCAGGGACACCTCCTATTAGACCAGGTTGCTCAAAGCCTTATCCAACCTGGCCTTGAACACTTCCAGGGATGGGGCCTCTACAGTTTCCCTGGGCAACCCAATGAAATGTCTTACAAATCTTACTAGTGAAGTAATGATCCATAGAGTTGGGCAGAGAAACTGTATGAAATTCAACAAAAGCAAGTGTAGGGTCCTGCACCTGGGGAGGAACAACCCCATGCAGGCACAGGTTGGGGGCTGACCTGCTGGAAAGCAGCTCTGCAGAGAGGGACCTGGGAGTCCTGTGGACAACAGGATACCCATGAGCCAGCAATGTGCCTTTGTGGCCAAGAAGGCCAATGGCATCCTGGGGTGCATCAAGCGGAGTGTAGCAAGCAGGTGGAGGGAGGTCATCCTCGCCCTCTACTCTGCCCTGGTGAGGCCACATTTGGAGTAGTGTGTCCAGTCCTGGGCTCCCCAGTTCAAGGAGGACAGGGAACTGCTGGAGAGGGTCCAGCCAAGGGCCACAAAGATGATTAGGGGACTGGAACACCTGTGCTTGGACTTTCCTTTCTTATGAGGAAAGGCTGAGGGAGTTGGGTCTTTTCAGTCTGGACAAGACTGAGGGGGGATTTTATCAAGGCTTATAAATACTTAAAGGGAGGGTGCCAGGAGGAGGGTGCCAGTCTTTATTCAGTGGTGCCCAGGGACAGGACAAGAGATAACGGGCGCAGACTTGAACCTAGGAAGATCCACCTAAACACGAGGATGAACTTTATTACTTTGAGGATGGCAGAGCACTGGAACAGGCTGCCCAGAGAGGTGGTGGAGTCTCTGACTCTGGAGACATTCAAAATCCTCCTGGATGCCATCCTGCGCACCCTGCTCTAGGTGACCCTGCTCTGGCAGGGGGGTTGGACTAGACAATCTCCAGAGGTCCCTTCCAATGCTTAGCATTCTATGATTCTGTGATTCTATGACTTACAAAAAAGAAGTTCCACTGATAATAAAATTATTAATAAATTTATGCTTGAATATATAAAAAACCTCATTATAATGTATTGAATTTTGTTTTAAAGTGTCAAATTCTTTCTTCTCTTATCTGTCCTTTGCCTTTCCCATTCACCCTGCTTCTCATTTACTTTTCCTTGCCTAATTGCCGCCCACGTAGAAGTGTAGCTGAGTACTGAGACACATTGCGAACATAAAGCCAAGGTAGTGACTCCATCCTACTCTGTAGCAGTCTGCACTCAGGTAAAAACTTAAGGAGACCCTTCTAAGCACCTTAATATGTGAATTAGGCTCCCTTAGACTTGCATCTAATTATTAAGATTTATCAAGTGTGTATTACCACCTCCCACAATGGCTGCCCCCATTTCAAACCACCTCCCCAATGGCTGCCCCTGTTGAACAGTGGCCCTCGTGGCACTGGGTTAGCCAGCACTTGTGGGGCAAACCAGGTCTGAAGGTAGTCCTGACTAAATCTCCTCCTGTCTAAATGAGCACGAGGTAGAAAGGCAGTGGAGCGTCATTAGACAGACCAGTCCAGGCCCAGCCTTCCTCTGTGGTCTGCAGATGTCCTCTGTGGTTCTTCTTCCAAGTGACAAGTGATAGGATGAGAGGAAATGGCCTCGAGGGGATGTTTAGATTGGATATTAAGAAAAATTTCTTCACGGAAAGGGTTATCAAACATTGGAACAGGCTGCCCAGGGAAGTAGTGGAATTGCCATTCCTGGAGGTATTTAAAAGACAGGTAGACGTGGTGCTGAGGGCATGGTTTAGGGGTGGTTTTGGCAGTGTTAGGTTTATGGTCGGACTCAATGATCTTAAAGGTCTCTTCCAACATGGGTGATTCTGTGATTCTGTGCAGGTCCTACTAATTGCGCTCCTGAGAACCACAAACTACAGCTCACCAACCAAGAAATAACTGCATTTTTTCTTTGTTCTCAAAGAGGAGTTTAAACAAGTTATTCTCAAGGTATGTGAGAAACTGTTCTTTTAACTTGTCTGGATTTCTGCTATTTATTACCACTGTGTTATCACCTAGGTGGCACTGTGTGTCCCCTAAGCAGAAAGATGTTACTGGTAATTCTGGATTTGATGAATGGAACATATTTGACAGTTAATTTTTTTTGTTTGTTTCTTTTCCTGGAGATGAACAAGATGTACAAAAAATCATTACGATGTTGGGATTTCCAAATACTTCCATAAATAAGCAAATCTGCAGAATATTCTCGAGTTTTGGTCATCAGAAAGGTACCCATAGTGCAATCAGTAGTATTGTTTCTGATAATATTTGGTATCATTCAATCAAAAACATTAGAAGCAGCAAAACTTGGCACTTTTCATTATTTATTTTTTGTTTAACATTTGTTGCTAGCAACTAATAACTGGGATAAATTGCTTCTCTTTAATTACTGACCCAACCAAGATTCAAGTTTCCTCACCCATTACCTGTTCTGTGTGGTTTTCTAAACAAGCATCCTCCTGAAATACTGGCCATCCAAATCCTGGCCAGCTCCATGGATAGTTAATGTGCTGCTCTCTGGCATCAGTTCAGGTATGCAGAGTGGTCTGCTAAAGGCACAACCAACGTTCAGCTCATTCTTCACCTCTCCTTTGCATTTGCTCCAGAGTAGAAAAGGGAGATAATTAAGCAGAAAGAACATGGAGTGATGCCTATCCATGTGCCTTTGGATCCAGTGCTACGCTATGCAAATTAGAGAGGATGTTTTACATCTTTCGATGTGAAAGCAAACCACACAGGCCTAGGTAGGATATTTACTAAACTAAATCTGAAAGTTATTCCAGCAAAGCAAAGCAAGCTGCTAAAGTCTTTCTGTTGAACTACAATAACATTTTGTTACTGATTACTTAATGCTAGCTCTCCAATATGATAGTGCCTATAGATTTGTCTTTTAAATAGCCATTAACAGTAAAAAGATAAAATGGAAAAGTGAGAGAAAATTAATGAACAGACATTTTACATCTCACGGACCACTGTTCAGACTTTTTAAATAAACTGAAATACTGCATAATTTATGATGTAGGGTTAAAATAATCTATTTCAAAAATTAAACAGAGTTGAAGGGTTAGTAGAAATTTATTAGACTTGAACAGAATATGGCATCTTTGAAGAAATTTATATTAGGCTAAGTAAGGAATGTTATTGAATTAAAATTAATGAGCAGAGAAAATGTACTCATCTGTACTGCTCTCAGTGATTGCAGGTAACTTGAGATGAAAGAAAAATAAATGGGTTTCTAGAAGTTCTAGTCATTTTTGCCTAGACTTATCTTATTTTATTTCAGCCATCAAAAAAGAAACAGCTCTAATCTGAGGTAGTCATCCAGGCTCACTCTCTAGTCAGTGGAGAGAAATAGCTGTCTCCAGAGAGCTATTCATTCCATCTTAAAATGGATGAGATGAATTACCTTTTTCAGTGCCCATTTCTCTTCATTGACTACAGAGGACTGTGTAGATGGCTAATTTAGGCTAAGAATGGGCTTTATTTCCCCAGACCTTTGTTCTCCAAAGTCTAGATATCTAGTGTAAGGATTGGACCACAGCAATTCAAGGCTTTTTACTTTTTATGAGTCTAGAAGGCAATCCAGTGAGGACTTCATGGTTAGCATCTCTACAGGTATCAATCCAGATTCATCAGCAGGGCTTATCTGGTAATTATATCTTCCTTTGTGGCTGCTATTCCAACCAGTGCACTAAAAGCACAGTCAAATCCCTTCCATTATACAGGCTGGCTGGATTCTTGTTATTTTGAACCCATATATTCGTCTGGCCTCTTGTGTAGCCTGTACATGCCTTCTGATTTGGGCTATGGAACTGGTGGCAGAAAGCACCTGAAAGAAGGTGAAAAGGCCACGAAGTTATTCCATCCGCTACCTCCTGTTTCCTCCCTCCCCCACAGTACAGGTGCAGATATTTTCATATAGGCTCTCTGTGCAAACCTCCTTCCAAATTTTTTGTCTGTACCAAGAAAATTAAGATTATAAATGCTAATCACCAGCCTTTATTTACCTTTACCAATATTTTTCTTTTCCTTCCTATAGCAGGTTTCACTTCTAGTGATAAATCAACACTTCATCTGTTAGTGCTAATTAGCTTGCATCATGTTCTTCACAGTAATATCACTTAGGAAGCACATTCTTTAGGGCGTCGAGTGAAATGCCAGATGTCAAACGTTCAGACAAAGACCAGTAATCCAAAAATTGACATTCAGGTATTCTTTGATACCTTAATGTTTCTGCTTAAACATCTGATTTCTAAAGATAGAGACTTAAACCCCCCAAACCTTCACCTTTAACTCAACTGGAATTTCTAAATATCAGTGCTTTAATAGTGTTTAAAGAAAAATGACAGTGAAGTGTGAATGGAGGTTCTTAAATCTGGCATACTGTGCTGGTAGGGCAAACAGGACAACACGAGAGCAAAACAAGATTCAAATAAATCAAGAGACTGTCTGTGTAGAATGATTAAAATCTCTTCCTTCCCCATCCTTTTCCTTTCCGTGTGTAAGACTGGAATTCAGTATCACACATTCAAGACACAAGCAATTTTCTTAAAGGAAAGGACATATTGGTAGGCAGGAGGAGTACCCATCAGTGTAAGAAAGTAGTATAGCCCTTATTTTGAAAAGACGTCCAACATTATACTTCAGGGCTTAAGCTGTTCTGTTAGTATTGGCAATCAGGGGACATGCTGTGGATGGACATTTTATCTGACCAAGCATGGAAATTCTTACTTTGTCTTCTTGGATTGCTGAATTGTGCAAGTTGAAAATTGAAGCAGAGAGAGAACTGAGTTAGTGGGGAGGAAGAGGGGAGAGAAGGAAAAGAAATAACATACAAATTGAGTATAGAGTATGATACTTCATAACAAAAGAGGAAGGGAACATAACAAGGTTGGCAGAAAGATGTTAAGTGATTCTTCGCCCAGCCACATATGTCTACGACAGGCAAACTATCCTCTCTATTATCCTTTCCCCTCTCTCGTCCCACAAATCCCACTTATATTTTGGTTTCAACAAATATGACAACTCTACAATTTTAATATGCCTTCAAGGAAAGTTGCCTCGGTAAGTGATGTCAGACCCAGTCCTCATACTCCCTGCATCTCATTTAGGTTTAGTGATTTCAAAATTATATAGCAGCTGAATAGGAAAGCACTCTGCAGGGGCCACTCATTTGTGCTGTTGTCTCCTGGGGCTTCAACAAAGATTCTCTTTGCATTTCACTCTTCCAGAAAATCATCTCCCTATCATCCCCTGCTATTAGTTCCTATGCTGAACCATATAGTCCACGTGACACTCCAGCAGACAACTAACATATCTGAGACTCTAAAGCAAAATTACTGTTGCCAAAGCTAAATTCCTGGCTTTAAAATGCAAGCTATTCTTGCCTAAGTGAGTTTAACTGCTAACTAGTGCTGAGTTCATGCTAAGTTATGGTGGTTCCCAAGGTGTCTTTGGAAGATATCTGAGGAGAAATCTTGTTCCAGTGAAGCAGTCTTTCTCTTCATTCACCTAGACAAGGGTAGAAGGTTCCTTAATTTTGGAGCTTCTAATAGTATCTAAGTTAAACAACTCATGCAGATAAAGCAGCTTTGAGGCTGCTCTTTACCCTGCCTGTTGATGTAAAGAGTTCATTGTCTGCACTAGCATTTTTAAAAACATTCACGAGTGACCCTGTTTCCAAACTCTTGACCTTATTTCTGAGGTCTGTCATCAAGACTTAATTCATTTGATAGTCCAAAGTAATCTCTAAAAAGCTTAAATAAATATTGGTAAAAGCTTAGCAAAGCATAAGTAAAAGTCACAGATAATACAGACCCAGTTTGGCTCTTGTAATGTGAATAGGAAATAAGATGACTAGAAACTGTTGTCGGGAAGAACAATCAGAAATAACAAATGATTCAGGGTTTTCCATGAGCAATAATTGAAAGGCAGCTTGATCTAAACCAGACCATTAGTTTTGGTTTTAGACATGAAATTATCTAAAATTAGTAACAGATGTATTTATTTGTCTTATGTAGATGATATTCATGTACTAATATTCACTTCATGCAGAGTAAGAAAATAATTTTGTATGAGAGACATGATTATATGGAAGTGCTGTGCTTTAAAATATTTGCCTTGCACTAAACTTACATTCAGGAACAGGCTCCAGTTTCCATTGGATTCAGTCTCCTGGATCTTTAAAACTGTGTCTCTAAACTGAAGTTAGATGTCTTTCCAGTGAAACGGCCATTCATTAGTGATATTCAAGTTAATATTTGAAGTTTTGAGTACAACTATTTCTTTTTCATTTATTATCCAGACACTCAGATTTTATACTGTTTTTGTATGTAAATGATCTCTGTTTTATCTGAAATGCACTATTCTTTATTTATCACTGTATTCTGAATTTATGATTTTAAGTGAAGTTCTTTTTTAGTCTGAGAGCCAGGTTTCTCTGGCAGCTGTTGTTTCCCAGTTTATATCAGGCATCAACACTTCTGGTTGCAAAAGCCACTTGTGCAATAGAATTTCCATCAAGTTCATGACTTTACTGATAATTTGTATGACCTCAGGAGGCTTTATATCTTTGCTTTGGGAACTACTGGAAACAAACAGAAAAATATTTTCATAATTTTTTTGGCAATAAAGAACACTTGATAACACATAGCTCTGTTTTCATTAAGCTGAGTTAAGAAAATATATCAAATAATTTAAATGAGTCATTTAGTTGTAATGGTCAAGCCTAAGGGCTAAGTCATCTGAGGTCTTGCCTCTACATGGAAGTTGTAACATATTAACTGCAGTCTTAACACTGAAGGACCTCCTTGGGGATATGGTTAATCTAATACAACACTTCCTTGAGCTAATATAGTTTACACCTCTTTCCATATGGAGATTAAAATGTTTGGAATGGCATAATTGCATTCATTTGGTGTTGTATGAGTAAAAATATCTGGCAAAATCTCTCCTTCTGAATGACCTAATGAAACTACAAAGTAGTCCCAACTAAAGTTTCTAGGATTTTCCTATATTAAGCAAAGGCTGGGTGAATTCAAATCAGAGCAATTTGATATTGATAATATTAAGAAAAATCATAATTATACTGTCTTTAATGAGGTTCCTTCTTTATAGCGTGCCTGGTGTTCCTTCTACTTTAGCTCTTACGTAGAGCAGGAAGCCTGAAAGATATTGAGAGGCATGAATCTGGCAGCAGTGAATGGAGTTCCTATTAATGCTTGGAATATAGAGTGGTGATCAGGCAGGGGGAAGGCAGAGAGGTATTACCAAAGGATCAGGAAAGATGTGGATGTAAGCCACAGGTGAGAAATGTGAGCAAAATACCAAAAAAACAATACTCCACAAAGGTGAGAATTGGAGCAGGATAAAGGTGAGAATAAGATGAACACCTGATGGAGCAGAAAGTATGGTCTTCTGGAAGTGGTCAAGAAGAAAAAATAAAAAAGAAAAGGATAGGAGAAAGAGAAGCAGAAACAATATGGGGGAGGTTGAAAAACAAAGCTAAACAAAACCTCAAAACCTCCCAAATATGTAAAGCAGAAGCTGCTGCAGTATAGAAAAAAAATTTTCTGAGATGGACAGATACAGATGTAAAGAAGAAAATAAACAATTAAACTAAACAGGACTGCAAAGATCAGAACTGAGGAGGGAAGACAGACATGTCAGAAAGGATAGATGTAGTATCAAAGTGGGGCTTTTAAAAAAAGGTAATTATGCTTGGATATTCCTGTGCAGAGCTAATTTACTCCTTTATGTGAGGTCTGCGACCAGCTACCTGCAAATCATCAATGCAATACTTATTCAAAGCAAACATTACTTTTCAAGGGTCAATTTCCTTCCTTTCTTGGTCATGCTTTTCTCTCCAAATTGCTATTGGTTTTGTACTAGTCAAGTCTTAAGTTACTAGGAGCTGAATGGCTCTTCATTTCCAGTACTGGACATCAGTATTTGGGTTAGAGTAATCCAATTCCAGTCAGTAATGCTATCTATTCCTGACAGCCTGGGATCTTCAAATTTTCATTGTAGTACATGAAAAGTAAATGCCAGGAACAGACCTGCCATTTACTGAAATCAGAAAGTGTGCTGTTAGGCGAAGGTGATGGCATATCCAGTTACACCCATCTCCTTCATGTAAAACTTGCAGTTTTAGGCAAGTGGTAGTGCCATGGACTCTCAAATTCAATGTCAGTTTTAAAAGGTCACTATTTCTATTACTGAACACTGAACCTTGCATAGAATTTACACCATGTCTCTTCATAATTTCAGTTGTCACTTTACATGGTAGTATTTCAGATTTAAATTACCATCTGTAGTTGTTTGAACCTTGCATGCTGCAGGACTGTACTCAGACCATGTTCATATTCTCTTCTCAAAAAGACTCATAAACCTGTTTAAAACAACTTATTGAAATGCTAGGCTGAGTATATTTAGATCTTTTAGTTGCCATACTAGTCTATAAGAATTTAATGTAGTTCTATGCAATGTTATGAATGGAGCAAATTTAATTTGGAAATAGAGACCTGTGGTCTGCAAACTGCTGTCCTGAAATTTCTGGAGCTGTTAGGGTTTGTGGACCCTTTGGGTTGTGTCCATACTAATAAGTAAAGGAGGGCCAAGAATTGACCAGTAGTGCTCAGTATAAATGCCAACGACGGGCTCATGTCTGAATATCTTGGGACTCATCCCCTCTATAGAAGCACTCTCTTGGAAAGACCTAGTTGAAGTGAACCAAAGCAAAGCCAATGGTGTCTAACAGTGATATGGTGCAGGTGTTTGGGGATCCACTCCCTCTTCCATTTGTCTGTGTACTTTTTTTTACATTGCTTGTTCAACTTTCTAATGAAATATTCTTGTGAATAATTTATTACTGAGTTTTTACTATTACATTTATTATAAATAGAACAAAAATACGGTCAAATCAGAGCTGTAATTAAAGTTCACTTACTAGATCAATGATTGCCATTAGTAACATCAGCAAATGGGTAGAGTGGATAATCAATTTTGTTTTGATTATGTGGTTGAAGCTGAAAGATATTCTATAATTTTAATCCCCTCTTGAAATTTAAGGAAGGACTCCCTGATACAATGTTTTAAATCATGAGAGTGCTGACCTGATGAAAGTATCTGTAGATCATAAATTTCCACTGGATTCTATTTTATTCTTAGAATTGAACTAAGGGATCAAAGCTTGCTGAATCCGCCAGAACAGAAAGATTGTAAAGGAACTGTGGATCCTCTTATATGTCTCAAATAAATTAGCTTGTAGACTGCTTCTGATGGTCAGCACAAACTTTTCCCATAAAGACAATATAAGATTGTGGCTTGTCTTCATCCCTGAGAACAGGGACACTTGTTAAAAGGCGTGTGAGACTGAATACCCATCTCCTTAGAAGACTAACCATTGGAAAGACAGACAGTTTTGAAGGACAGAATGTGTGGATTTGAGGAGACTGAGTTGTGGAAGCGAAATAAAAACTATTAGAATTAAATATTTGAGGGACTGAGAGTCATTAAAAAAGTTGTCTTGAGGTGCATTCATGAAAAAATCTATAGTCAGAGAGCTATGCAAACAGCATAATTTTAGTTCTGTCACTGTTTTTCCATTGTTTCCAGTAAAAATCCAATAGTTTTGGAAGATCTATCTGTAGTAGAGATGTATTATATTTTATCCATGGATTTTCTGAACTACAAGTTCACTTTTGCACCCAGAACATACTAGGTGAGAGAGCAGGCTATGCAACTTGAGCAGGTGTCTCTTAAATTTTTGGAGGCTGGCTTTTAGCATCATGGTGCACAGTTTCAGTGTGTTTTGCTGAAAACAGAATCCCATCATACTGAAAGGTCACAGATACAGAGTGAAGGGGGAATACAGTGAGAGAATGTTCAGTAGTTATCATTCATGACAAGAAGCTAATGTGATAAAATAACCGAGCCTTTCCTTTCTTCAATAAGTTCATATATATCTACAAAAAAGGGATAATCTCAAGGCTATTTTGAGTTTCATATATTGTTTTGATTATTGTAAGTTATAATCCTTACAGTTTTATGAAGATACTTCATGCTGTGTCCCTTATCCCAATTCATCAATGCCATGATTGCTATGAGTTAAGGGAGATTAAGATTACATTATCTAACTGGTATCACATGCTAATTCCTCTGCTTTGTAATTTCATTTAATACATTCTCTTTTGGGGCAGATTTTTTAGAACTGGACTGGTAAGTTGTTTCTGTAGTTACAGCAAGTGTAGATATATGATATGTTAATTTGAGCTTTTATAAATGTTGGTGTATGCAGTGAATATTAGGAAAGACTATCAGGACTAACAGGACCAGTTTTAGTAAAAAAATTGCAAGAAGGTCAAATAATTGCAGGAATTGCTTTGGTCAGTTAAAAGTAGTAAGATGGAAAATTGTGTACAAATATTTATCAATTTAGGAAGGGATTAGGTGCGAGAGTATATCCAATCCAATTTAAGGGTCACAAGGAGCATGAGACAAGTAGAATACAATAGCCTGTCCAGAATCAGGATAGGATACCAGTGACAAAATAATGAAGAAAAATCACACGGTACCTTCAGTGACTGCTAATGGTCAGCAGCACAGCTTTGGCTGTGACACATGGGATTCACTTGTTTCAGCCTGACCTGCATTTTGTGGTAGGTGCTCAGTGTGCGTCTAAGCTTGCCCAGGCAAATCTGGCAATGATGCCTTCCACAGAAGGTTTGCAACGAATTCTGGAGGGCTTGTGACTGGGAAAGCATGATACAGCAGTTAAAGACCATTGTCTTTGACTGCTTCAGAATTACCGGTCCAGCTCCTCATAGCAGTGGATTGTCTCCTCAGCAGTAGCTTGAGCTGCTGTAAATACTCAGTTTGCCTGCATGGAAGAAAGAAAGGCCTGCTTTTCTCAACAAAGGAGCAGATTATTGCCCCAATTATGCAATACTTTTAAAAGGTAAGGAAGAAAGGTATTCCGTGGTTAAGCCTGGTTTAGCATAGCTAAATTTGTGCTTTCTTGTTTTCTACTCTATTCATCTAAAACAAGCCTTAATGAGGAATCCAGAGAAGCCAAGGAATAACTAGTAAAAGACTGCACGATACTTTGATGGAGATTATGTAAACATGAGTGTGGTATCAGGCTGTCTAGGCACTAGTTACAGGATCTCAAAGTGCACTGCAGAGTTTATGAGCTGAACAAGGACCTGTGATACTATTCCTTTGGCCAGTCAGACTAGGAATGCTGGCTGAATTGTGCCTATTCTCAATTGGCTGCAAAGTACTTGGCACTCTGAGTGTAGGTTTTTCCATACCTGTTGCTATAAAGATCAGGGATAGGTCATGAGATCAAACACAGATTATGCTGGGGTTTTTTTGTTACTTTTTTTTCTGTTAAAGGCAGTTGTTGGGTTTAATAACATAAAATATGCAGAATTTTTTTGATCTCGAAACGCAAGTTTCTAATGTGCTTTATTTCCAATTCACACCCTTTCAACTGAATTGTACAGGGATGTGGAGCATTGTTTGTTCTGAAATCAGATGAGAAAGTTAGCAATTTCAAGGAGATTCACCCATCTTAATTTACAAAAACACCAGAAACAAAAGTGAAATCCTCTCTTTCATATTGGGAAAGGAACTTTAAGTTATACCTCTTGCTTCACAGTAAAGCGCAGTTGTAATTGGCACCCCACCCTCAAAGGATTTTTTTACTCCATTAAACTGCATGTAACAGAAGTTTCCAGGCACAGACCCAGTTTGTTCTGTGGGCCTCAGTGCGTTAATGCATTTGATTCAAACACAGTAGGAAAAGGTTCCAGTTCAGAGATGAAAAGGATTTACCTAAACTCATTTAGCTTTTTACAGACATGAATGTGCTGTCTTGGCACAAAACAATGGCCAAGTGCATCCTGAGAATAATGCTATCAATTTACAGTAGAATTGCACCATAGTGGCCTAGTGGTTTTTCTGTAAATTACTTATTTGTAGTAGAATTGCAAAAATATACTAACATTTTACAGAAAACCTGTTAATTAAGAGAATATTACATGGGTAACTGTTTTGCTCACAATTTGTAAACATGGTATTAGAGATTTTATTTTCCCCAAATTAATGTGGACTTGAAGAACAAAGGAAGGAAAAATGATACTAAACCACTAAGCATTCTAATAAGAGTTGCTCCCAGGGTGTGCGTCCTTCCTAAAGGCTCAAATGTTGTGTGTAGGTGATTTTCAGCAGAATCTTAAAAATCATGCTAAAAGTAGGTTTAGTGTTCCAGAAATTCCTCTCTGGACAACTAGGTTTACCTGCCCATCAGAACCCACTAATGAATTCAACTATCAATTCCTTTGAGTTGTGATCACCAGTGATGGGCACTGCCATCCCATTCTCACTGCATGGAACTTAATGTCTGAGTAAAGGAAGCTCAATATAAATTTTCTAAACAAATGTTTAATATATGCTTGCTTAAAATGTGGGATTCCTGGATTGTATTGCAGTATCTGTAGTGTGCTTTCAAAAGCTTTGTATACTAGATTAGAATATGCCCTCAAATGTATTTCTATCTTCCTTCTGCAATACAGATTCCCTAAAGGAAAACATCTCAATATCTCCCATATGGCCCAACTTATAAACCTACAGAATAATTAGTAATTTTCATTATTAAATTAATTTATCTGCATTCCATGTAAGCATAGTACTTTATGTAGATACATAGAGAGCTTACAAAGCATATCATAATACAGCAATATTACATACGACAGATGGTTTGACATTGAAAATATTATGTATTCTTATTTCATGTCTGCTAAGTCTAAATGGCAACATATTCAGATCAAACCAAAGCAAGCAGATCATTACCAATACTATCCAATGATAGCAATAACAATTTAAAAAGCTAGTGAATATGGCAAAAGGAAAAGAACAAAATAAATATTTTCAGAATTAATTAATGGTCCCCTATTACCTCATTCTATCTTTGTTCTGTTATGGATGTTTGTTTTACTTTGCATATTTCAGTCAAATCTCAGATATTCAGTCTTCAGAAGATACTGGGCTAGGTCTGTTTGCTTATTTTCATAACTTTTCCCATTTTTAATCTAATGACTATATCTATTGCTTGTTCTGTAGATCCCTATATTTTGTTCGTTCTAATACTTGAGTTGTATGTCATGTAAAGAAGAAAAAGTTATCATAGTTGAATATTATCGAAGTTTTTCAACCATTATATAAGAATTTGTTTTGTCTGGTGAGTCTATAACACATGACAGAGGAAATTTGACAGTTACCTCAGCAAGATATCTGAAATTTGACCTATTACTCAAGCCTTTATTCCTTTTATCCTTCTTGAGGCTGGTGCATTTATTTTATTTTGTATGTCAAAAGATGGCTGACTATTTGCCGCCTGGTCTCCATGCCCTTGTTCTTGTGAAGGCCCTGGAATAAAAGTGGTCACATAATTTCACTTGGTACCTATATTTTTTTACTTTCCTGGACTCCTGCTGGGATAGAAGACATTAATTAGAATATAAGAAAAAAGATTCTATTTGTTTCCTCGATAGCTGTATCTATTTGTTGTGTGCTATAACACTGTCAAGATAAACATGCAGCTATATCTATGTACTTGTTATAATCATGACCACTGTATCATATTTCAGCATTGGGTTAGTAAGGCAATTAACAGCACTCAAAAGTACACAGAAAATGTTTCTCTCAATCAGGAAATTCGTAATAGAATAGTTAATTTAGACCTTATTCCTGAAATTGTACTCACCAAAGGCACTAGATTGTATAGGTGGATGTGAGTGATGGGCCTGTTTCTTTATTTTTATTTTGGGGAGAACAAATGGGGAAACAATCCCTGGTATCATAGTATGAATGTCCTACTGTAACTGTTATGGCATTAGCAAGAACTGCAGAATCTGATGCTGATTCCTGCAATTTAGCACACATAATTTTTAATCTTGTTATGTCAATTAATGCAAGCTGTTTAAAGGGATGATGCCAAAAGCAGAATGATTTTCTAAGGATTACGTTTAGCAAGACTCTAACAGCAACACTCCAGAAAAATGTTGTATGACTGAGAACTTTCAGGTGATAAAGCTGAAGCAGGTCATTTCTCCATTTGCCCCATAAGGGAATGCATCTCAGGGGGGTGCTATTACAGCTCTACCTTTTACTGCAATTTGGTTGTGTTAAATTTTGCGTGGAGCTTATCCAGCCAGTTGATAGTTTACCAGAAGTAGTTAATAGCTATTCCATTTGGAAGAGGAAAGGAAAATCTCAGCATGCTGAAAATACCCAAATACATAAAATCAAATGCTCAATTTTCACAGAAGTAATTCAATTATCTATCAAAAATTATTACCTATCAGTGAAGTTGCTGATAATCACTCTTCCTCTAGGTGGCAAATAATAGTTTCTTCTTGAAAAATGAGTGTTGGGAACCATCAGTATACTGTTTAGCAAATGCACAGCAGAGTAGTATTCAGAAGCTGAATTTTCATAATGTTTTAAGGCTATTGCACTACCTTTTAATTTTAGTTTTACTGATGTGTGAACAATTAAATGATTATCATCTTATTATGATAATTCCTGTCTTCTCTATTTTGTTTCTTTCATTAAATCTCAAAGCAATTTGCAGCAGAGGTCAGTATTATTATTACTGCTTCACAGGAAAAGCAGAAGTGAAATAACTTGTCCAGCACACCCAGAGGCTGAATCAAGAAGGGACATGTAAGTGCATGAAATAAAATTAGGTTCTGTTGTCTAGTGGG
Organism: Chionis minor; assembly: GCA_013398295.1. Classification (NCBI taxonomy): domain Eukaryota; kingdom Metazoa; phylum Chordata; class Aves; order Charadriiformes; family Chionidae; genus Chionis; species Chionis minor. Next base: position 158,533 of record VZSF01005797.1, on the reverse strand, counting down.
ACATGCTGTCTTCCATGCACAATATAGTACAGGAGGGCAACCCTATTTGTTTCATCTTATTTATGTCATAGGGAAGGTGGCTGCTTAAAAAAAAGTGAAGGTCTGATTCAACGACACATACTGGATATAGAACAACTGCAAGTTTGGTATGAGTAAGCACTTACCTAGATCATATGGTGGTTTTGTGTACTGATGCTGTACATCTGGCATCATCTGTGAGTATTTTAACCTGGATATTACAAGAAAGAAACGAAATCCCATTCTGATTTCCTTAGATCGGGTTCTGACTGGATGTTTGTGCTTTAGTTAAAAAAAGCGGCCCAAATAATTATGAAGTTTATGTCTTTACTATAGCAGATTTGAGTAAGTAGGACCCTCCTTTGAAAATATACTTTTTGGAGTTAATTAAGTGAAAATAAATTCATCCTTGCTTTTGCTTGCCATTGATTTTCATCTTGGTAAAAAATTCAACAGCTCACTACTAGAGCCACTCAAAGAACATTGTGCCCCTTTGGCATAAACTGGTAAACAAGTCCCACAGAGCTTGGAAGATTATCAGCTGCTGAGGAAGCAGACGTTCGGCTGTGAGCCTGTAGACATACTCAGCAGGATGCATAAAATAAGGTAAAAATAATTGTGCCAATGTGAGAAATTCAAAATTCCTGCAAGTGAGAAAATAAACAAACATATGAGATGGAATATTGTTGTAACATCAGAGAGAGATGGTTTGTGGATGAGCTGCTTGAGAACACAGTTTTGCTCTTGGTAATTTGCAGAGAGGAGCAAAAGAGTGGTTGTGGATGTATAACAGCAAGAGGAAAAGGATGGGAAGACAAAGTTGTAACTGAATGTATAGTTTAAAATAATTGTAGATGGGAGAGTGAAAACAGAATTAAGACATTGATCCTTAATAGGCATGAATTAACACAAAAATCAGTGGACTGATTTATACCATTTATACCAATTTTTGTGGTTGTCCTTCTTGCACTCTGTCTTCACAGAGAAAATAATGACATTAAATGTATCACAAATTGAGAGAGGAAAAGAAATTAATGAATTAAAAATAGTAAAGAAGTTACTTTAGGTTTTCGCTTTTTATATGTCTCAGGTAGGAAGACATGCTCCTTAGCTTTTGCCTCTTATCCTGGAAAAGGTATAAGATCCTCCATGGCAGTGTCTTTGAGCCTCTAGATTTTGTTGTAGAGTAAGAAGAGTGGCATCGAGAAGAGGTAGCGGCTGAGATCTCAGCCATTCTGTTGTATACTTTCTTCCAGAGATATGCAGCCAGAGGAAACAGAGTTTGAGACCTTTAAGCTATATAAATACTGCTCATTAAAACATAATTTCAGGAATGGTGGGGCTCATGGTAAGTTGTCTCCAGTGAATGGTGGACTGAGCATAACATTTGTTTAATACCTTTGGGCAGGACTCTCAGGCTACTGTGATGGGGTACGAAGGCCAAAATAAGGCAGAGGTACACTGAGGAAGTGTGATCCAGAAGGCAGCTTCTGGGCACATCTTGTGTTTTGCTGACAAATTAAAGAAAGTGGATCTCGGCTTGCAGGCATCTTAGGTGCCCGTATCAGCAGAATAGTGTCCAACAAGGCCACAAGAAAGAGCCAGAGCACATATGGGTAGAGTCAATATGTATGTCTGATCATTTCAATCATGGAAGGAGCACAGAGCAGAATGATGAGAAAATAAGTATTATGTGAGGAAACTGTAAACCGAGTAGTCAGGTAAGGTTTGAACAGCTTTCTAGCTTATTTTTCCTTGTGTACTGACTCCAGAATATCCATTCAGCATACTTTGATGAATATTCCCACAGATTGTTGTTGCTGTAAATTGCTTTTTTGATTTCCTCTTTTTTACAAGGGTGCCTTGGACTGTACTTTTTGATAACTGTCAACTACTGCTCCTGTAGTGCTGCCTCGCTGCTTTGTGTCGTATCAGCATGGCCTTACATCTGTAGGAGATAAATCAGACACGAATTCTGTGATTTACTCAGTTCTCTTTTTCTTCATTGATTTGTCCTCCCTTTGCACGTTTGCAGCAAGCTTCCCTCTGCTTTTGGTGTCTACTAAGTCTTTCATTGATCTGAAAGAGAATCAAATACAAATATAAAAAATGAATATGTGACATGCAAAATCCTCTTGTAGATTTTCTTCTCATTTGCAATAGATTTTGTGTTATTTTACACAACATTCTAGAAAGCAATGCACAGACTTATTTGGGCTTATTTGGTCTTACTGGGATCACCAGTACATAGAATGGCTAGAGTTGGAAGAGACCTCAAAGATCATCTAGTTCCAACCCCCCTGCCCTGGATGCCTCCCACTAGACCAGATTGCTCAAAACCCCATCCAACCTGGCTTTGATCCCTTCCAGGGATGGGGCATCCACAGCTTCTCTGGACAGCCTGTTCCAGTGTCTCACCACCCTCAGAATAATTTCCTTCTAATATCTATTTTAAATCTACCCTCTTTCAGTTTGAAACTGTTGCCCCTCATCCTACACTCCCTGATCAAGAGTCATTCTCCAGCTTTCCTGTAGGCCCCCTTTAAGTACTGGAAGGCTGCTATAAATCTCCCCCAAGCTTTCCCTTTTACCTCTTTCCTTGCTCTTCAGCATCAGTGCTAAATTGACTGGGAATTTTCCCACTGTGTTTCAGTCCACTTGTTTTACTAAAGTAATTTTGTATGTGTTACTATTACAGCAATAATTTATATGGGTATCTTTTGAGAACTAAATGTATCAAACAGAAGTAGAGTTATACACAGGATAGTGGGTGCCACTTTTGGTTTTCTGAATGTTTCAGAAAGTTTGTTACTAGACTCTGATACATTTATTTAGTTATATTCCATTTTAAAGGAATTTGCTTATCAATATTGTTTATTGATGTACTTTTTTAATCACAGAAATATAACTTTCTAAGATATCTCTTTAATGCTCAAATAATACTCCTATTTTCAATTTGTGTAACACAGATAATTGTATACAGCTGCCAATCAAGGAATGGTGCAAACTAATGATGAGCAGTAGTCCTGGTTATTTAAAGTTTTTGCACATTTCCCAGAATATCAGTTCTGTGCCCTTCATGGTATTTCTGGGGGTATGGATAAGGACTGTTGTTGCACCTTTCTTTGATCAAGGACTGAGGAGAACTCAGCTTTGTATAGAATTTGAAATGGTATCTCCTGACTTGTAGCAAAACTGTGTGAGTCTGGGATTTTTTTTTGGGGTGTAAAATGTTATGGTTATTTCTTTATTTTTGACATAGAAACAATCAAACATATGCTAGAAGAAAAAGGAGATACTTATATTACATTTGCTATGTTGTTTCTAATGCCAAATTAGCAGTTAATTAGATGGAATAGTTGAATGCTTGAAGTGAAACTGAAGTTTTTGAAACTGTTCAGGTTTTTGGAAGCATTAATATCTATAGTTTCCTCTTGTCTCTCCAAAGCAGATCAGCTCTCACATAAGTAGTTACAGTTCTTCATCTCCAAGGCCTATTTGCACATGGCTTTGAAGAACATTTAAGGTGATTCCAGTTATCGCATGACTGAAACGTGAGACACAGCAGGAAGTATCCTAGCCCACCTACATATGTGATCACATAAACCAAAAATTATTTCCATGTATTACATAAAGTTTGGTCTTTGGCATAATGATTGTGCAAAATAAGAAACACATGAAAGATCAATGTGAAATAACTTGACATGTCAAGCAGAACACTGATGAAAAGTTACTTTCATTAGCTTTAAGTACTGTCCACTGTAAGACTGTAAGCAATGCTTATATGTACCACATAAACTTGAAATAAATATTGTCAGTGGGTTTTTTTCTCTTATTTTTATCAAAAAAAGGAAAAAAAAAGCTGTGGTGTTATGTGTCAGTTGGTTAAACATATTTGAATCCTTCACTCATGTTCTTGTAACCATGACATGGAAACAAGACTAACAGTATGGGTCACTATCCAGAATGACCAAGCATGAAGGGATTCATTCCTTTATCTGAGTACAACAAGTATAAGTTGGGACAAGCTAGACAGAGTATCACCAAACCGAACAGCAGTGATAACCACTGATGGGGATAAGGAGAGCATGAGAGGTTTAAATAGCATATTAAACAAAAAAAAAGGAAAAGCAACATATGGCTTTGGAAAAAGTGAGCAAGAAGTTGAATTGTAGCTTAATTTGGAAAGCATCTTAAGGGTTTTGGAGTCTTTGTATCTGTTGATTTATCTGAAATAAGTTTCCCGCTTGCTTTGAACCATTTAGAAGAAGTCAGGTTTCCACAGTCATCTTACTGTGCAATGTGGTGCAGTAGAACAGATGCTCTGCTTCAGTGTCCTAAGGCTCAGCATATGGGAGTCATGGCTTTCTGAATTAAGATAACCAATCATCAGATTGTGAAGTGTTTTTCAGGGCTTTCTGAAGTGATCTGGGAAGATATATTCTAACTGAGATACTGATCTACTTTTATACTTGGGTGTCTAGATCTCAATAAAAGTATCCTATATTTGAGAAACTTCTGAAGGATTTGTATTTGGAAAAGGAGACTTTGATCTTTACTGAAATGAAAGTTTGTATAAGTAGTATATAATAATGTATGCATTCTATAAAAATGTGCAAGTGTATTAACTTAACTTGGAAGCTGATAAGGTTGAGGATTTTTTGGTGTTCTTTTTCTTTGTTTGTTTTTGTTTTTTTTATTTACTGTCAGTAGTTGTTCAGCAAACATGGAATAACTACAAATTCATGATACAGCTCCATACTAGGTTCGGTTACACAGGACTTGATGCCAAGACACTCCTGTATGAATTGTACCTGATCATTGAATTAGGTACAGAAGTTACCAGCAGGTTTCCTTCTATAGCGAGGTTATCCTCCTTTCCTTCACAATAACTCTCTGCTAATTTCAATTCTGTTTTTGCTCTTGTTCCTGACTCCTGTTTTATTACCATCCTGAATGCTAGTGCCATGAGAGTGAATTGCCTGAAACTTTGATTACTCAACAGGTTTTGTCAGAATGCAGCACCACTACAGTATGTGCTCATAGAAATAGACAACATTTGTTATTGTCAATGACTGCTCAGTTATAAATTTACTGAAGACAGTAAACATTGTCATTGTGCTTTCAGACAGCGTTCTCACAAGGTTTTTTTAATCTGCTGTCTGAATATCTTTATTTTTCATTTTTGTTTTCATACCACAATGAAGGACAGATTAAATCTTAATCACTTTTTTTTAAAAAAAAAATAAAAATTCAGCAGCAGTCTAGGTGTTTGGTTTGTTTTTAATCACACTGTTTATTTTAGACTCTTCATTTGACACTGAATCTTTATTGAACTCTGAGCATTTTGATTCCTACAGTAAAGACCATGTGTTCCTCCAAATGTACTATTTCTGCTTGTAAATACTTTTTCTTTTCTGCCTTGCATTGTCCTGCATTTTGTTGTTAAAGGAAGCCAGGGAAAATGACAATGCAAATAGAGCACTGTGCTTTGCAGATGAACACTGTCTCAGGACACGACATCAGCTATAGGGCACTGGACTGCTCATTCTTCTGCTTTATTTCATACTATTAATTGACTTTACTGCTTTTCTTCATACTGCTCATTGAAATGTGAAAGAAGTAGATGGAAAGATGATACCGGTTCTTCTTTAAAGTATTTCTACCTATCAAAGACATTGTGAAGGTGCAGTACCACAACCTTCCTGTTTCCTGATGGTAATTCTTTCATCTTACTCTGTCTTTCTCAATGTGGTTTTAGAAAAATTTTTTTAAAAAAATTGTTTTTCATTTCCAAACAAATGCAATGTCTGTAGAGTCAGGCATCAGCACTGCAGCAGCATCTCTCTCTGCTACTTTGGCTGTCTCAGTAACAAAGTCAATTAAAAACAATATCATAGAAAAAATGATGAAAAATTTGTCTGTTGAAACCAAAACGCTCTGTCAAAAATGGTAGTTCTGATGACCAAATTTGGAAAGATTTTCCAGACTCAGGATATGAAGATGAGAGGCCCCTTCCTGTTCTCTCTTGGAATGCATCAGACAAGGCTGTAGCTTTTGTTCTGCTTGGTGGGAAGAGGAATTTGAAACTGACTCTGCCACCTTCCCTTTGAGAGAAATGAAAATCTGTCTCAGTTTTATACTGATGAAAGTTGAGAACAACTGTGAAAATCTTGCTGTTTAAAAAGAAAATTTATCTTCGAATGTAGGTGTGTCTGGTTGCAGTTCATTTGCCATTGGCTTTATATTACTGTAATCCACTGCCTCCAATTTCCTTTTAACCTAAGTCTGATGTGATAAAAACCAACCACCCACAAAACAACAAACATACTGGTGTAAGAACTAGCACTGACTTGTATTATTAATGAGTACCTGACTTCTTCGTCATTATCCATATGAACACCTAGAAGCAGTTGGGTCAATACTGTCTGTTGAGCTGTTGCCTTTTGAGCTATCTGTGAGAGAATTGACGCCAATTGGGTTTGCAGTAGCGACTTGTATCTTAACTCTCATTTAAAATAGTAAATTCTTTTGATCAGACAGTTGGTTTCACCCTAGTGTCTACATCAGGAGTTAATTGTCCTAGTCACCCTTTATAGTCAATATAATCAATGTAGTGTGTTTTCAGATGAAAGTAAATCTAAAACAAGTAACATGACCTGTGTATCCAGCAATGCCCTTCTCCTTATTACGGTAAAGCAAGGCTAGCAAGCTAGCTCAGATGAAGGAATTTAGAATTAAGTAAGATGACTCTTACAAGATCTGTCAGCTGGTTATTTTGTGTGGTGTTGTACATGTTTGTCCTGCGCATTCAACTGCTGGTTCTCACACAGGCTCCTGCAAGTGATCAAGCAGAGAGCGCTTGTCTCCTTTGTGCAAAGAAAATCAAGTAAAAGGGGCAAAGGGCATGGAAATGACCATGACTTGTGCCCTGAGACAAGGTCAGGAAATAATGTTCAGCTGCTATTTAGGGAACTAAATGAAGTTGTTTCCTGTCCAGTGAAATAACTCATTAATTACATTTTCTATGTCTAATTTAATCCAAGAATTGTAAGAAACATCAATCTAAGATCTAAACATGTGGAATGTGCGAGACATTGACAAACCTCTGAGGCTATTTTTGCAGCTGGATTTCCATTGCTGCCCTTTTACAAGAGCTAAAAGACATCCTGAGGTGTCAGAGAGCTTCTGTTTCAAGCACAGAGGAGTGTATGCATTCTGATTTCCATAATGGGCATTACAGCTCTTGCATGTGCTGCAGTTACCGTAGGCTCATTTGGCCATGTTTCACATTTAGGTTAGGTACAGATGCTAGTGGGTAGGTGGAGATGAAGGCACTCCATTGCTTCTGAGGTGGAAGTAGATTCATCTGTGTTCTCCTGCAGCCATGAGGTACTCTGCTTCTAACCAAAGAGAGCTTTAAGCAACAAAACCTAAGACAGTCTGTCTGTCCAGCATGCATGATAAAACTGGATCAGAGCCATCACATAATCCCTAATCCCACAAATATTTAGGCACATGCTTCACTCTTAAGCATATGAGCTCTACCAGAGGTGAAAGTATTGCCCTCTGTGTACTTAGAAGAACTAAGCTGCAGTAGCAGAATTTTGAAATATGGAGAAAGCTTATGGTTAAAATAAAAAGCTTTTATGGAGAGGTAATCTTCTTATCAGTTACATGAATGGCAAAACCCCCTCTGACTTGAAGACTGCCCAATTAAAATCAAGCATCGTATCTGAGGGATGTCTCAAGGCATATGGATATGGATAGAGAAAGACCAAATGCATCAATGCCTTGAATTAGAACTGAAGAGTGGTGCTAAATATGTTTGTATTTGACACTGTTAACTCTCCCAAAGCAATATTTGTAAAAGCTTTTAAAAAGTGTTTGCATCAGGTGGGAAAATGTGATGCCATCTGTTTACCTCACACAAGCACATGTTGGTTTGTGCAAACTAGTTATTATGGATATTATAACTGACTTGACAAGCAAACACCTGTTTGTTTCTACAAATACCAGTACTGAAGTTTGCACACACTCCCACAGACACAGAGGGGCCATCTGAAAAGTGAACTCATGCTGAACAAAAGCAAATGAAGACAGTATTAAGTAGTGGTCACAGTAGTTAGTCTTCATTGTTCTTTATGGATATGAAAGTGAGCCTGTATGCCATCTTTTTAATTTATAATAATTTCAGTACGATTACACTGACTTTCAACCTTTTATTTCTTCAGAATGTTATGTTTATTTCTCATCATCACAGATATTGGTAAGATGCACATGGGCAGAAATGCGACCATGTGGAAATCAGAGGGTGAACAAACTAAGAAGCATGATGCTTTGGCTGGATAGTGCTCTGAAGCCTCTAGCAGCAGGACATCTAGATTTTGAGCCCGAAGAGCAAATTCAAATTTCATGTTTGTGACAGAAGACTCACAAAGGAAGTGGCTACTCACCTGTCTGGAGTTTGTGAGCTATATACATGTTTTCCTTAAAATTGCAGCGGGAAGCTAGGGTGGGGAGGTATAAGAAAGATTATGAGCAAAAGCTGTGGGTTGAAGGACAAAGACAGCAACTAGCTCCTAATAGAACACTCATTTCTTTAGCTAATAGAGTTCCTGGTTACAAGAAAGTGATTTCTCCTGAAATATACAGTCTTTTTTTCCAGTCATATGACACGGCTGAGCCCCCAGTGGAGCCAGGCTAGCTGGAAAAGGTCAAGTCTACATTTCTTTTCCATAGCTCACTGATTGAATCCACAAGTGTCAAACAAAAAATCCCTTCCATCTTTAGGGACCAGTTTGTAAGTATGTGAAACAAGAACTGTCCCTCATTGTTCCTGAGTCTTCTGTGAGCCATTCACTCTGCCAAGAGTAGCTTCTGAAGTAGATTGATGCAGCTGGATCATTAGAATTAGCTTGTGGCAGGTAAATAAGAAAAGAAGAATTGTATAAATCCATCAGATTTCATCATTTGCTTTCTTACTGAGTGCTGTGAATACCAGTACTCCCAACACTCACAAAATATGTCAGGAAATCTCCGCTCTTCCAGTCCCACAGAAACAGCAAGCTTGAAACCAATTTTCAGATATATTCGGATATATTCACAGGTAGATGCAAATCAACGATCCCTCTGATGCCGTTTCTAACAGGTACTAATTTTAAAGCAAATTGACCAATAGGGGCCAATCGTGCAGCTGTCTTCAGTGGTATTACTAATGGCTCTTAGGTCCAAATGGTTATTTCATTTGAGGGATTTTTCACTCTTCTTGGTTGTCGACACGCATTTTAATCAAACCTGGCTTTCATCTGCTTGAAATAACTTTTTAGTGTACAAATACTTGTGACAAACTTTTTAGCAGGGCCTGTTGCAATAGGACAAGGGGTAATGTTTTTAAAATAAAAGAGGGAAGATTTAGACTAGATATAAGGAAGAAATTTTTTACAATGGGAGTGATGAAACACTGTCACATGTTGCCCAGAGAGGTGGTAGATGTGCCACCCCTGGAAACATTCAAGGTCAGGTTGGACAGGGCTCTGAGCAATCTGATCTAGTTGAAGATGTCCCTGTTCATTGCAGGGGGGCTGGAATAGATGATCTTTAAAAGTCCCTTCCAAACCAAACTGTTCCATGATTCTATGAAATACTGCAGAAATTTACCTCCTCTGATCTGTAGCCTCTTCCAGATTTGGTGGGTTATATACTGGGACTTGGTTCAAGGACTCACCATTGAAACAGCAGTATAGTGACTTCATTATTGACCGGAATTTGTAATACACACCCCTGTGTATGTGTTTCCAATTGTCAAGAAACAGGATTTGTCCATGATTGGGAAATGGAATAAACTGAACCAGAATACCAATGTAATCATGTAATGTAACTCTATTAATACAGGTAATAATACAAAAACATTTATGGAAACATAAAACTTCATAAAACTGTAGTAACACTATTGTCAAGTTTGTTAAGTGGGCCAGATATTACTTTATAACAAGAAAGACGTTTTAAGCCATTAGTAATTTCAAGGGATAAGATCCAGGAAGAGAGTAAATTGTTTCCCACTGTCATTAAGGGTACTGCCATATCTTGGCAATTGTCTTGATTCCTGCTCTAATGGAATCTCTGTGTTTTCTTTATTTTCTTTTTCTATAACTCCTTATAGCTGACTTTCTTCCCTTGCAGATGACCACAATGAAAAACAATGGGCTCTTGTACAGGGTTTAAGATTATTTTATTCTGTAATGTACATATGCATTTCACATTAAATTCTTATACCTCAAATGTGAATTTTCATGGCATTATTTAAGAAAGATTTTTGCATTTTCTTTGAAAAAAGTGGTGTACTAGGTGAAGAGTGGTAGTTTATATTCATAAATGAAACTATACTAAAATAACCTATTGTTCTAAAGAAATTTATACTTTAAGTCTCCAGTTGTGAGTTTTACAAGATAAAACAGTTATAGACTAGCCAGTTGTTGTCTCTGCCCATGGCAGGGAGGGTGGAAATAAAAGATCTTTAAAGGTCCCTTGCAACCCAAACCGTTCTATGATTCTATGATTCTGTGCTTTGTGCAATCTTTGCAGATTTTTTTGTGTGTTATAGAACAGAAAATATTAGTTGTGTTTTATATAATAAATAAAAACTTCTTGTGTAGGCTTTGCTGTCTATCTACAATTCTCATTTTCTAAAACAGTACGAAGCAGATACATCCTTTCGTCTTTATGCACTGACATACTTTGAGGGGACATATTTATAAATAAATGTTGCCCTTAATAATGTATTAATTAATATAATTTCTGACCTGAGGACATAGTGAAAGTGGATTAAGTGGCCAAGATGAAAGTGGGAATTGGAGCAGAATGTTGTGCTGCTGGTTTTGTCTTGACAGCATGCTTGTATGTTAGCCTCTGAACCAAGCTGCCTTCCTGGATGTAAAGAAATTTCTCTTTTGGAGAGATATGCGGCTCAATGGATATACACAGGTTCTTGAGTGAATTCTGTTGTACTTAAGAAACACAAATATTTGATGGTCATATAAGCATAGAAACCTCTTTGAAGAACCGGAAATGTTTAAGAGGATTCCACCTTTTTCTTGTGTTCTGTATTTTATCTTGGAAACCAGAAATTCTAAATCTTTTTTGAAACCAAACTTTGTATGAGGTAATGAGTCCATGGTTCACTGTAGTGACCTCTTTGTCACTTATCAGCAGTTACTCTCCCTGCCTCTTCTTCCCCTTTGCTGGCTTTTACTGCCCAATTTGGCAAGTTTGGTACACAGGCTGGAGCTTCAATGTTCTTATTGAATTTCAGCCACTAATTTGATCTTCCTGTTATCTTTAGCTAGTTCTTGAGCCACTAAAACCACCATACTCAAAGGACATCACAGCCCAAAAGGTTAAGAGTGCTGACTTTTAAGACTATTGTGGAAAAATGCCTGACTGGGACAAGATATCTTGTTGCAATGTAAACAGGTTGTAAAACAAATTAAAAAAAAAAAAAAAAAGAAAGAGAAAAAAAGCTATGAGAATGTCAATAAGACATGTTTGTTGTGGGATAAGCAAAGAGCCACAGAGAAAGCTGATTCCATAGCAAACAATCAAGGAAATCAAGAAAAAATAACTGATAACTGCAATCAGTTCACATTTAGTCCCTTTAGTCACATCTTTCAAATGTATAAGAGGATCCAAAGATGTGCATGAACTCACAGGAGACAAAAAAATCAGAGATCTGAGCTGAGCAAAGCTGGTAGAGGTCTGGCAGATCTTGTTTACACTCCTTGTCATGTTCCATCAGCTGAGGACCACTGTGGTACAGAGCAGAAAGAGAAGAAACCAGCTGTGCATAGGAGAGAGAGACATTTTAAGTTGTGGGTATTTCTGTCTCTTTCCCGTCTCCCTTGCTATTTCACAGCTGGCAAAGATAGTGATAAGGTGTGAAACCCTTATAAAACAAATTGTAATTAGAGGGAAGTTGAGGAAATAGAATTGAACAGGCAGTGAATCTCTTGCCTTCCAGTCTTCTGGATCTATTTATAAAAGTACAGACACCAATGTTGAAATTAGAGAGATTAGATTTCATTATGCTGAGAAATTTCTCCCGTGAGGACTACATTTGTCATCCTGTATAATGAAAACCTGATCTTGACAGTTCCATCTGTAAGTAACACTCCAACATGCAAATGCTAGGCTGTGACTCATTGTGCCACAGAAAACAGGCCTGCATTTGTAGAGTGACTTTCCACTTTGTCTTACGTACTCAAGGTTTTTTTTATGTCTTTTATTAAGGAAGCTTCTATCCACCATTGTTCAGCAAATAGGATCTCATCAAGTGCATCATCTTCATCTTGATAGAATTGATTCAGGAGCTGAATTATATACCGAGCAATTGGAGTGACCTAGTAGAGAATGTGCCTGGATTTATAAATAGGATCTGAACTCAAATAATGTATAAGGAGATAATAAACCAATCTCCAGATATCCTGGTAAAGTCTCATTATCAGCACCCAACACCTCCTTGATTAGGTTGCTCTCCCGGTATAAAATTCAGTTTATTACTTTTCCTTTTAAATAATGAATTATTCTACTGGGCTTAGTCAGAGGTTTGTAACGGAAAGATTTTGGGACGTGTTCTAAAAAGATTGGGATTGTTTTACTATTCTTTTGTTGTGTTGTAGCATGACATCATGACATGGGAAACATGGTAATTTTTTTTAAAGGTTAGCTTTCCAGGTTTCTGTTATCAGACTATCTTTACAGAGCAGGTTTTTTCCTGAAATTTCCCATGGGAATGATGTATTCTTGGCTTTTTACATCACATTTTGAGTATTACCAGTTTGAAAGTTTTCTTAAGATATGTTCTCAAGACTATTTTGAAAGTTCGTCGTCATGGTTTTTCTATTACTATAACAAAGTAAATGAGATCTTAGAATACATTTTCAAGGATACGGAAAGTGGTTGTAGGCTGGATGAGAGATTAAGGGCTAAGAAATTACCAAACCTCAATATTCTGCTTGTATTTGCCGTTCTGTTTTAGTTGTCTTAGGCACAGCTTTTGCTGCAAAAGAGACCTAGAAGCATCATTTCAATGCATTCAAAATAAGTGACTAGGGAATCTATTGCATGTTTTAGTGTGGACAACTGTAGAAGCTACAAATTATCAAGATAAGTTCTGTTGGGTTTTGGTTTTGGTTTGGTTCCCCCTCCCTGAATATTTGATTTTGTTATAGTTATAGATGAGATGTAGGAACCAGAGCTCTGAGGGTTATAGAGAAATGCTTGCATTTGCTTGGCTTGCGTAATTTGCTCACCTTTTTAGGTTTGAATGGGTTACTTGAGCTGCAGTCAGGAAAAAAATGCCCTCACCTCTAAGTAGCAGAATCATCTGGCCGTGTCACCCCAATCTGTTCTATGCCAGCCATGGTTATGAGTGATAATTGGTTTTTTCTAAGCTCTGTCTGTTTAAAATTAAGTGGAGTAAATTTTGTACGGAAGAAGGTGCTTCGACAGACATGAATCTCTAGAGCTCTAGACTATCAGCAAAACTGCAGTCTGAAACTACAAACAGTGGCCAAAAATATGTTTCTATATATGGTCTAGACTGTCCCAAGTTACTTCTGAGTTTTATTAATATTTCAGTCAAAAAATGTATCTGCATTAAGGTGGGCTATTTGGTTGCAGACCAGAAATGAGTGTACATGTTCCAATGGTTTCTTCTCTCCTTGCAGTGTGGGAAATAGTATATTGACACTGCACTGTTTCTACCATTTTTTGAACTCTAAATGCCAGAGTTTCAAAAATATGCAGGATCAGTTCTTACCATTGTGTGGTTCATTCAATGTGATTTAAATTGTCATGTATATCAACATACATGTAAAAATATATGCATGACTTGTTAGCAGTTCCTTCAAAAGAGCTTTCCATATAACTTGAACTTCTGAGTGACTATGTAATTTACAAAAGAAGTCCTAAGTCAATGAGTCACATTTGAAACATTGCAACTTTCTATGACATTGTCATAACCTAAAATCAGTCTGCACTCCTCCTCTAAAAGCTTGTATATGTGGTGAAACAAGGATGTAGTAACTGAACTGTGAATTCACTGGATACCTGTAGAAGGATTAATTTCCTGTGTCTTATTTATCCCTCTAACACACTGGCAACTTCCCCATGCAGACAGCCTTAGGATTCCACAAGCTGGTTCCTGTTGAAATTTAACCTTTCTGGCTCACCTTATATTTTTGCCCAAATAAAATGATTGCCCCATCTTTACTTTCAGAAGTGAAAACTGTCTTTCAGTGCTTCAACACTAAGCAGCTAATACTAACACACAGAAGCATTTGAATGCTGTAGTACTATACAGGACCTGTCAAACCCTTTAAATCAGTGATTCTTCCCACCACCACTCCTGCAGAGGGGCACCTGGAGTCAATTAATTCAGATTAAGAGAAAGGAATATATACTGTCTCTGTCTGCCTTCCATGACAGATGGAGATGATGATGGTTTACTTAGCTCTTTCTCCTTGTAGCTCAAAAGTATAGTGTTTTCTCACGTGCGACTAAGAACTGTCAAGCCATGGCAAGTACTTTATTTATTTGGTCCTGTAGGTTTCTAGCTATTAAGTTTAAAGGTACTTGGGGAGTGGCTGTAGAAAGCAGTGAAGAGGAGGGCTCTGAGCTGGCATTTTGCTGCTCTGTTTTGATTTTACCAAATCAGAGAATGCATGTGGTTTAAGACAGATGGTGATTCTTGACATATGATGAATAAAACTAACACTGAGAGGCTTTTTGGATCTCTGTGTGTGGCCTGTTGTAGTTAGTGATGTGCAGTACATTAAGCCTGTTGCTGCATCTCTAGCTGTCTTGTAAACTGATGGAAATCTGAGGCTGTGTTCCTTTTGTTTGCCTAGTAATTTCTGAATCTTTCTAACTGAAGAACTTTGTCTTTTCCTTGTTGTTATGGCATTTGATTTTTGACAGGTTATATTTTTTTTTCTCTTTTTTCCCATCCAGAATAATTTGGTTCCTCTGGCAGTTGTGCAAATAATGTAGGAAGAGCCAATTTTAAATAATACTCCTACTTGTAGTATACATAATTCTTGTGTAAAAATTCTAGCTGAGAAATATTTACCGTTAAAAAGATGAAAATCATGCTAATATTAAAGCTTAGGTTTTCCCTCATTAATACCGTGAATACTCCTGGGATGAACAAAATTGTCTTTACACTCTAAAGTTGCTAACTTCAAACAGTAATCTATTTTTTTTCAGTCTTATATTAACTAGATGTTGCAATATTTTGTTTACTGAGTTCTCTAGAAATATATCTAAAAGATGGGCCATTCCAAATAGGGTGAAAAGGGTGAAAAATCTGAAAAAGAACTTTAATAAGAGGCATCTCACATTTACATTTATCAAACACTAAAAAATTTCTTGTGTAATGCTTACTTGATAAGTCTTCACTGTTTCTAGTGTGAAAGTTTGTGAGATTGTAAAAGCATGTATATTTATTTTTTTAAAAACTATTTCTACTGGAACAAATAGGAGACTTAAAAAAATCGCAATTTAAATCCCAAAACATTGCCAAACTTTACTATGTACTTGCAGTTTAGCTCAACCCACATTAGCATTTGTTTAAGATAAAAGATAGTGGTTGAATATGTCAGTTACCCCTGAATTGAGCATGGAAACCTGGGAAATGTGTAGTTAAAATCATGTGAGGAATAGACTGAAGAAAATCTTAGTAGATGTACATCATTAGGATATGAGAAACCCATTAATTACAGTACTTTTTACATAGCTTTTGATTAAGATTTTTTTCTAGAGTTCATGGACTTTGAAATTTAAACACAAGTCTGGATTCCCATGATTAACATAAATTGACTATGGAAAAATTACTCTTTTAATTATGTTCCTCATGTTATCAGCTTTAATCCTATGTGAATATAATACTTTTGTGGGAAACTATATTTCCTACAAAGCCATGGATTTCATAAATAAACTCTAATCCTAAATTAAATCCTAATAAAATGTTAACCTGAATTATTTCTAATGAAATAACATCCTTAAATCCTTCTCAAAAGCAAACAACAACCAACCTCTTTTTATTACAAGATTAAATATATCTTCTAGAGTTCTTCTTGTGTTTGTAGTGTTGCTGTTTGTTTGAAGTACATCAGCTATAGAAGTATAATTACAAGTTCTGAACAGCATTCACAGTAACATGCAGCCCAAAGCCTCCAGTGCCAAATGCAAGAAGCAAACTACTGATAAGAACTCTTGACATTTGCCTCCAATTTCTGCCATATTACTGAATTATCACAACAAACAAGCTTGCTGATGCAAATTATGAGTAGAAGGAAGCTTGCGAGTGGCTGGGTCTCCTTTCAGTCACCTTTTTAATAAAATTGCTGACCCTGTTTATAAGATTGTAATAAGATGAGCAATAAACTGTTAGCAGCTTAGCTTAGTTATATTCTAAAGTCAACAATTAAACCTCAATGTAAGATTACCAATAAGAGATAATCTATGGTTATTAATAATATCACAAGAGGGAAAGATGAGACTCTGAGAAAGGGTCTCTTCCCAAAATCAGT
The DNA here is from genome assembly GCA_013398295.1 of Chionis minor. Taxonomy (NCBI): domain Eukaryota; kingdom Metazoa; phylum Chordata; class Aves; order Charadriiformes; family Chionidae; genus Chionis; species Chionis minor. The sequence goes on along the minus strand of VZSF01005797.1, from coordinate 141,926 downwards.
CAAAAGATACAGTTGGTTACCTTCACCAACTCATTTTGGTCCTAAAAAGGAAAGCTGAAGACTTTGGAGAGATAGTCTAATAAGAGAATCACTCTTTACTTAAAGAATATAACTTAGTCGTACCAGATGTCACACTTGCTAGCTCATTTAATTGTCTTTTTCATGTGTGTATGTGCACATTCACAGAATATCCCTGGGCTAGGGAAAAAGAGAAACAGGAAAAACAGGACCAAAAATCAAGACAAACACCCCAAAATCAGAAAGTGAGAGAAGTTGTCTGTTTGGTACTATTTTAATATATGTAAATGTGACTTCTTAGATTTTATGGATGTATATGCATCGAGGCTCCTATATTCTGTCATCTGTTTTGGCCTCAGTCAGTGCCATTCATTATGTGTATCAGGTCTTCTCCTCATTAGTGTTTTCCAGAGCTTCAGTCCCACTCTCTCACCCAGGATCCTCATCCCTTAGTATTTCACTTCTGATACGCTGTGTTTGTTTACAGCTGATGAAGGTAGCTATCTGCTCTTTGATGTTGTGTAGGTTGAGACACTGAAAATATTGGACAGATCTTGTTCCTGTGGTCCTCTTGGGTCTGGAGTCTGCACACAGCATGGTCTAGAACAGTAAGGAAACGGACATTTATACAAACCCCTTGACAGCTGCAGACACAATTTGCAGATAATTAAGCTACCCAAGAGATTCAGTTAAATCAGATCCATTGCTCTCTCAGTGAGTGAAGACAATATGCAAAATAAGCTTCGCAACTCTCTGCAATAAAGAATGCAGTTTGTAAGCCTTAAACAGACAATTCTTTGGTTTTGGTCAGTTTGTCAAGACAAGCTCTTTTACTCTGGTCTTATCTGGGCTGAAGCTTTCCTTGCATGTGCACAGACAAATCACTTCATACAGGCATTTGGAGCATGGGAAATTTCAGCCTAAGAAAGTTCTTGAGTTCACAACAGCACGAGCAAGTAAAAAAATAGGTCTTTACTTGGGAAATCTGGACAACCTTGTTGGTAAACACTGTCACAAACTCTGTCCTGAAGAATAAGGACAGATGTCTTTCCCTTTTCATTACTAAGATTGCTTTCTTATGCTAATACCATTATCTGAAGAATTATTTTACACAGGAAACACAAAGACTGTCCATGAAATCAAAACTCAGTGTTATATAACAATACACTTCAAATTATCCCTTTTATTTAAGTCTATAGAAATAAGATATGAAGATTCTTCCAATCCAATAACCTATTCCTTTATATCTAAGCTTTGCCATTGGATATATTCAATGGTTCCATTGTTTCACAGTGAATGGTTTGCACTATGCTCAAAATTAGACCTTCTTTGTTAAAAACATTTGAAATTAACATAATGGAAGAAGCACGAAATGCAGAGTGGGGAGAAACCTTGTTTTTGAATAAATTACATTGGTAGGCTGTTTGATCTCAAATACCTTTCAGTTATACTGAGTTTCTATGCAAATTTTAACAGCATTTAGAGACCCCAGCCAGCTCACTGAAGTGCAAATTCTGCTATTAGCCAAAAAAAGAAAACAGTCCAAGAAATGGGCCTTAGAATCATGGAAAGATTTGGGTTGGAAGCGACCTTAAAGATCATCTAGTTCCAACTCCCCTGCCATGGCCAGGGACACCTTATACTGGACCAGGTTATTCAAAGCTCCATCTAACCTGGCCTTGAACACTTCCAGGGATGGGGCATCCACAAAATGATAGCAGCAGCATCTTCTGCAAGGAAGTTCTCATTTGGTCTGTAAGATAAACTTCTACATAAAACCAACTATATTTGATGGTAAATTGCTGCTATATGTACATAACTTGTTCCCCAGCTTGCTTTGCTTGCAGAAGACTTGTACTTTCCTTTCTGAAGATGGAGGCATAGTTAAGCTGATGTGACATAGTGAGGACAGAGATGAAGAAGCGGTAGAATCTGGGTACAGTATGGCTGCAGTGAAGGTAGGCAAGGACAGGCTTGCGTCCTTGCTTTTCAGAAGAAGGAGGGGAAGAGAGGATCATGCACGTGATTGTAACACTGAAGATAAGCAGTGGTGACATTGCTGTGCAGATGTGAGGCAAGAGCAGGGCTATGTACTGGCACAGAGCTGGGAATCCATGCTGTTGTTGCTTAGATGTGGTCTGTGGCAGCCGCTTCCACTTCCAGAAACTTGGCTTCTGTACCTTGTGGCGGTGTCTGGTTTTTTTTCTTTTTGATTCTTTTTGACATATTTTGTCACAATTAATTTCATTTGAGATAGTTTCCTTAGTTGAAAAAATGTTTTTAAAGTTTGCAAAATACAGTGTCATTCAACTTTCATGCTAATATTTTTTCCATGAAATGGAGCATAGAGTAACTTATTCTACAGTAAATTGTTCGTTAAGGTTTGTAAAACTAAGAAAGACCTACAGAGGAAGTGTAGCAGAGGACAGCAGTTTTATTTGTACAAAAAAGAGCAGAAATGTGAGAAGAAAGTTCTTTTTATCGTCAGCCTAATTACCAAGATAGAAGAATAAAATCTTGATTGAATACATGCTAAGTCTTTGGTGTAGAAAACTACCTTTGTTTTTTGTGTATTTGTGCAGCTGTGAGTCCATTCAGTTCATTTCCCCATCTTTCTACCAGTAAGTGGAAGCCCATGTGACAGATGAGTTTATGTGCTCGTAAAGGCATCCACCTGACTGGCTTTTTGAATCCAGGAAGCCATACTTATCCCTTGGGCAACTATTTTCCAATTTCTTTGCTTAATATTTTATACAGCTTTTTTCCAGTGTGAAGGACACCTTTCCTCAACTACCGTGTGTGTGCGGATGAGTGCACATGTGTTGTTATTTACTGCAAGGGAGGGAAGGAAGAGAATTTGAATTTGGCCCAGTATTTTTGGCCACTAAACCTATCTTCTCTGAAAGATATTATGAGTTATGAACAGCTAAGTACACTCTGGCACATGTACATTATTAGGCTGTTTCCTTCCGTTTTCAGTCAAGAGTGGCACTCAGCAAGCTGGAGATACTGGGGAAAAGAACTTAATTATCTTTTAGACCAATGAAGAAGCAGCTAGGAATGGCTTTGTTTTTCTGTGGCTTTAAGTGGGATGGAGACAAGTATGTGATTAAGCTGTTTCAAGTTCACACACACACACACACCCCTCCCACTATGAAAACCAACCCCTGAAAAAACCAAACAGCCTTAGTCATGCAAGCAATTACTAGGAGTTGTATAGATAAATTCTCTAGCTGGCTTTCAAAGCCTCAAGCAGGTTTCTTTTGTCTTTGAATATCTCCACCTCAATAGCAAAGATTATTGTCCCAGCAATATTAAGTATCCCATTTAGTGTTGTTGGTAGAACAGGAATTTTGACCTCCATTATAAAATTTTCCCCTAGACCTTCGCTTTCCTAGTGCTGCATGGTGTTTGCTTTTTTCCTTACCATTTCCTTCTGCAGTTATATCCCAAGATGGTCTTTGTTCTGTTCTCAGTCCAGTTGCTCTTTACCATTATTAACGATCCTGGATGATCCTATTGCTTTCTTTTAGCTTCACTCCTGGATTTTTACGGGAGGATGAAGTGATTCTATTGTGGTTATACTTCAAAGTATTAAAATAATGATTCAGAAACTAGATAGCTAAGCTATTTTCAGTAACTGCAACATAAAAATCTTTACTGTAACATTAGAAGTATCCAAATTAAAGGCTGAGGAAACTGCATCTTAAAATTGAAGACATTTACTTATATGATTTTGTAAGTCTGGTACTTCATTAACTTTGCTAGAGAAAGCAACCAGCAGGTCTTCACCGGTTATGCTGCCATTTGCTATACATTTCTTTGGACTTTTTAAACCACTCATTTGGTAGAAAACACTTTACAATCTTAACATTTTGTTTTGAATACAAGTGGCTATAAAATATCCTAGAATAATCGTAGAAAAGGGAGGAGAAAATGAAAGAGGCAAACAAAAGTCAAGTTTATTTAATAAATAACACATTCTACAGTGAAACGCATTTTAGCAAAAGCCTGACTGTTGCATATATTTTAATGATAGAGAGCTGCTTTCTGCCATAGAGTATCAGTCATTAGGCACTTCATCATTGTAATTCAGAATGCCTTTCAATACTTTCAGAAAGTCTCTTTGCTGCCTTTGGATAAATCAATAATTCTTTTGCATTTTCATAACCATAAAATAAAACCAGTATTATGATTTTTAGAAAGACATACACTTTGAAATACTCTTGATAGCTTTAATCCTATTCTGTTTGACAGAAGAGAGGTCTCCAAGGTGATTTAGGGAACAGTTAGATTTACAGTACTTTAAAGAGAACATATACACTCAGAACGGGTGTGGAATGACTCAGCCAAATAAACCACCTTAAAATGTAGTAATTTACTTATACAGACCTGTATAAATTTGGCTACCTAACAAAATATATGTTTCCAATTTGCAGATAATTCCCTCTTCTCCTCCAAACTCACTATAGAACTCCAAGGTAAAGACAGATAAGAAGGTGAAAATTTTAATGAGCTGGGTAGCAGCTCTGGGTTGGTTCCACATTGATGGGTTGCTAAAAAGGCTCGTAGGTTCATTAGATCAGTAGGACTGCAGAGTGCACAGGAAAGAACAAACTGAACCTGTCAAATGTCTTTTAAGTAGAGAATTGCTCCAATGATAAATGGTAACACACCCAGTACTGTTGTTGGAAATCTCTTGAAATCTGCAAAATTCCAACCTGCTAAAGAAGAGGTAGGGTAAAAGAGTGTTTAAAAAACCCAAACAACAAACCACAAACAAACCGAGTTCTGTGAAAGCTCGTGCCTTAACAATGTTCATGCCAGGAAAATCAGCAGGGCATTCTTCATGTGTATGTTTAATTTGATGATGGAATTGTATTGTATTCTGCCTTCTGCTGGCCTGCTACATAAAATTTGTTCATTATTAAAGTCTTTCAGTCCACTGCAAAGATTGTGCTCAGCTAATCCAAACCTGTGGTTGTGTTCTTTCAGCTTTCCCCACCTACTACTTCCTGCTAAATTGTGTTGAGATACATTCCAGCAAACATAATGTTAACTACCCCTTAGAAAACTGAATCTGAAACAGTGAATAAGACACAGGCAATGGACAGCTGATATTAATTTTTTGTCTTATTAAAAGGGAGAAATGATTTACATTGATAGTAGATAAGACCTTGCTGCAATGGTTATTTTACTACTGACTCATTTGAGCACTTCAGCCAGCTAATTGGCCTTTATAGTTAAATTAGTAAACATGAATGTTGTAAATCAGAGCGGTCCTTTTCAGCAAAGTGAAGACCCTCAGTGCTTAATATCCACAGAAAGATGAGGGCTTAGGAGAGTATCACTTCATCATGGAAAACATGCATCATACTGTCACACACAAAAAATTGCCCATGGATTTCTCCAGAACTGAATCAGTTTAATTCGTGAGCAAAGGAGTTCATAAATTATCTGAGACAGTCTCATTGACTGCCAAAATGCAAAATTCTTATTAAAAAATCAGGACCCTGTATCAGACAATACCTCATGCGTGCAGTACAACAGATGAATGACATTGAACTTGAGATGCACAAAAGGGGAAAAAAAAAATCAATAGTCCTTACTTCAAGAAACTTTGGACATACTTACTTTTAATGTTATGTGCAGCTATGGGGAGCTTCTTCAAATAGAAAGCAAAATATCTATCTTGTGTTGCTTTTGCTGAAAAAAAACCCCAAACTGCTTTATGTGTGAAAACTCTACAATGTTTAAAATGAAAAATTGTTAGTGTATTTGTGGAAACCCCTCATTACTAATTAATAGATCCCCAAATTATAACCTTATTAATTGCAACCAATTAATTGTGAGTCTGTACTCCAAAAAAACTTGCTTTTTAAATTCTCAAATCAGAGCAAGGAAACTTTATTATAAATTGGAAAGTGATGAATCTAATGAGATTGTGACCTAGTGGAGGATTTGATTTACGAGTGAAACAGTATAGCCCTCTATTCTGTGAGCTCATTTTTATCTATATAGCTCATTACATAGGGGGAAAAACAAAATATACGTGTCATTTGCTAGAACAGTATTCATTCTTAGGTTTCTATGGACATAGTTACATTGGTGCATTGTGACAATCTGATTTATGTAGGTCGACAGGGATAAGAGGAAGAATTTTGGAAATACTAACATATAACAAAATTACTAGTCAAGACTGCTAGACAATTGATAGGCTGATCACATACACAATAGAAATCATATTCAAGGAAACACTTGGTTTTGGCCAGAGGTATAAAGGAAAAATTAACTGTTCAGCAGACAAATGATACCTGTTATATCCTGTCTTATCAAATGAGAATTTTGGTTCCTTTTATGCAGAATTCCCACATCAGGGTGAGGGTGTCTTGTTTACCTGGTTCTTGGAGACAAGAAAGAAGACATTAGGAAATGAACACTTATGGACACCAAATACACCTATTTGGCCTGTTGTTACATGTGATGTTTAGACACCTCCTTTTCATTATGTTGTTTCAGACATAAAGTTTTTCCTCTGCAACCCACCTTTCTGATGTTGCCTTAGTGATTTGCACAAAAAAGGCTTTATTCTTAAACTAGAGAACAGGTGATTGTCTACTTGGTAAACATCCCTTGCTTATGTAAAATATATATTCAGTGCTTTTGTTCACCTGTCAAGAACTCAAGAGACTGGAATTGGGACTGGATCTAGATGTATAGAGAGTAAAAAAGTAATTGTGGGGCTAAAAGTAGTTAGGCCTCAGGTTCTGACCAGAAGACTCAAGTCGAAGTCAGTTGTAGAAATAGCTGTTACCCAAAGGTCTGTGATTTTTATTTGCAGACAGTGAATTAAATTGTTTGCATGTAGATTTCCTCCAACATTTCTCAATTCATCTTTCTTTCCCCCTGGATCCTTGGACAGGCATAGAGAGAGATTGAGAATTCCTGCAAACAGCAGGATGCACTACAGTTAAACCCTTACTTGACATCAATGCTGCAGGCTCTGTTTTTGTAGGCTTGTTATTTTAAATGACTTCCTACAGACCTGGGGTATGTCCTGACTTGGGCTGCCTTTACTATTTGTGACAATCAAAAAATTGAAGGAAAAGGGGTAGTAGATAGTCCAGTGTTAACGGTCAGCTACTATTGGTACAAAAATAAACCACAGTAATACTGAAGACTGTTTGATGCTAGAGCTTTGTATTTTAACGGCATGAGTGGAAACAACAAAGTGTTGTATAAATGTCTTCTGGTCTAGAAGTGAGGTCCCAACTATCCTGAACGGCACCGGCAAAACTTGTGGTTAAACTATCTAGTTAATTGCAGAGATAAACTTCATAAGGAATGCCATAAGGAATTAATAATTGCCTTTAATAACGTGCAATGAATAAGGCAGTAGAAGTGGAAGGCAACAGAATATTAAATAGCTCCTTCATAAATGAGGGCTAAATAATGCAGGACTCCTGTTTAAAAGAATAGGTAATCATATGGTTAGTCTATGTCAGAATGTATAAATAGAAAAGCAGTGAACTGGGTGATATCACTAACTCAGTTACAGCATCTGCAAATGTTAAATAACGACTTTGCAATCTTAATGGTGTTCTTTAGCAGAGTGGTTTGGGCAATGCTACTATGTACGTGCTGTTACTGAAGGCAGGCAATGTGGCCTAGTAGATAAGGCACTGAGCTCAGCAGGGATGGCCAGAATATAATCTAGGTTTACCACTAACTGAGTAAATCTGTTCAGCTGTGTACGCTGCTCTTCTTGTAACCCACAGCCTAAGGCTTCAGCTGAATGTGATCCAGGCCTAGTTTGGTGCATAACAGCTCTGTGACTAAGGCTCAGTTTTACTGAGAAAATTGATATTAAGAAGTAAGAAAGGGTGCAAATTAAAGATATACAAGATAAGAAAAGTAAAAACGCAAACAGAAGTTCAGTAGCTGCAACAGTTAGTAGTCAGCAGCTCAAGGATACAAGAGGAAAAATACTAATATGGAAAAGTATAAGACAAACAAGACAAAGCAGAGCATTAGAAGACAGCAACTCGGCAACATCAAGAATCATTCAGTTCCAAGAAGTAATGGATCCAACCCTTCCCACTGCCCTGAGAACTGCCTGGCTGGGAGAGGCCCACAAGCTATGCATGTCCCTGCCCAGGGGGCTGGTAAAGAGATTAATGCTTATGCCACTTGTGTGTTAGTCCTTGATATTCACTATATTAGCCAATAAATTATATCTGAGTAATCTTAAATTGTGTACGTTATGCGTGCAAGGTAAAAGATGCCCAAACAAAAGTGACTCTGCAGCACAGTTATTCACAGTCCTACCCTTGTTTCCTCACTGATACCACTCAGCAGTGCAGTGATATCACCAATCCCAATAAGAAAGGGGCTCTGCTTCACTGTGGTTCAAATAAGAAAATGGAGCAAAAATGTTAATGTTATTAATTGTTCAGACAATTTATGAAAAAACGGAAAAAAATTACTTGTCCTGAACAGACTAATCACTTCCTCAGGGATGACAGGTGATGTAATCAGAGATCAACACTGAGAATCATTGTATATTATGAATGTTTTAAAGAGGAACCTGGAGAAGTAATTAGAGGCTGTTTTACAAATAACATGCAGGTGGCACAAACACTTATCGTTACTACATATGTAGTATATTTGATGGCCCATGTCCTTTCTTGTTGTATTGTAGGATATATAGTGCAAAACCATGCTCTAGTTAACCATTTTTTGCTGTTGAACAACAACAACATAAACCAGTATCTGTGCTGAGGAAATAAAAGGGACTTGTGAGTCAGACAACTTTGTGTATAATAAATACAGCACATTAAATCTGGCAGCAGCAGATCACAAGAAGCAGAATTCCCACAGAGATGCAGAAAGATGCTCCATGTGAGTTTTTGCTGATCTTCTCTCTTGGTGATGAAAAGAAATTGCTCAGCTCTATTTTAACCCTGAATATTCTAATTTCCATAACAAAATATTGGCAACTCCTTTATATAATCTTTATCCTGTGATATTAAGATTACTTATCCAAAATGAATGCCTGCCAGGCTGATATGACACTCATAAGATTATGGGCTTCCATGTGATTCATAGTTTTTCATCTTTTACTTTACTTTCTGTAAAAATATTGATTTTTTCCTGCATGCTGATATACTCTAAGTATTTACTGGGAATCCAACTGCTAGCATGTTAGTCTTCCTTTTCTATCTCTACAGTGGTTTAAGAGGTCGATAAAGCACTTTAACACATCCTATTTAATTAGTGCAAATTTTATCACTTTAAAACAGAATTCCATGGTGAAATGCAAGAGTTTCAAAAGTTCATGAGAATTTGCATTGCAAAATGAGATTTTGACTTACAAAAATGTATCAAAGAGCATGATTTGTACAAGGTTTTGAGTCTAAGGTATACAAATTCCAAAAAGCTGGGTTGGGATGTATTGCCAGCTCAAGTATTGAAAGTATGCAGCCTCTCGTACTCAGGCAAGAAGAATGAAGACATTCTTTATCTATATCACTATAAGCAAGGAATCTACTTGAAGAAGGAATAAATGAGTTCTAATGGTTATCAGACCTCATCAGGGTAAATCAGGTTTGTTCATCTCAGCTAGTCAGATCTTGGTCCCTGTAGATATAATGAAGATCCAGAGTAATTTATTTGGTCTCGAAAAAGACTAGCATTTTTTATCTTCCTTAATGAATCTGAAAACTATGAGAATTTTATGTTTGGAAGCTACTTCAAGAGACTATACACAAAGTATCATCTGGATAATAATCCTGGTTTTATACTCTTTTCCTAGGCATTTGCGAAATAAATACCTACATGTTTGCATTTGAATATCTCTTTTCATTTGAATGCTTGTTCTTTTGTTTTTATGCAATACAGGACAAAATTCGATGATCACTTAAAACTGTGAACATTTTACAAAAAAACTAGTACAGGTACCAGTTTCATTTCTGCTACCAGTTACCATATGTAAGAAAGACCTAGCTGATTCTAATGTCATGAATTTAATTAACAATTGGCATTTGACAACTGCAAAAAAGAAAGCCAGTGATACAGAATTCAAGGGAAAAGCAAAATAGATGCTTTTTTCATGCTGAGATTTTGTTTTGAATACTATTGCTCCTCTAGTAATGTTGTTCCTAAGAAATATGCTAAGATTAATGGCCATGATATAGGAAATTCTTGCATGAGACTTACATTATCTACTCATACATAGCTCTATGTTTAGCAGAAAGAAGGATTTAAGATATTAGAATCATAATGTGCACTTGATTACTACACAGTTAAGTATTGTCTTGAAAAAGAGTGACGAGACCTGGGATAAATAGAAGATTGTATAGATATTTTGTCCAGAAGAGTTTTTGCAGATAGATGTTATATGTAACCTAATGCATTCCTTATTTTTTTTTATCCTCAAATTGTTCTCAAGATCTTCATACCAGATTAAGATCTGCTTCAACAACATGTGAATTAACATCAGAGGAAAGGCTGAGTTTTCTCTGAGAGAAATTGCATTTCATTATCTGTTCAATTTGATAGATTTTTTTCAATCGGGGCTCCTGTAATAAAACTGGAAAACCATGTGAACTACTGTATTTGGATTACTGTACAACTATGACGACATGTAATTGGTCAGGAAGTTTGCCTAGGGGAGCTAATTATTATAGGCCAAAAATGTGTAATAGTTTTATCTGTATACTCTTGTTTCTTCAAATGTGCTACTGAGGAACACAGAGACAGTGAAAAACAACATTCCATTGACTTTTCCTCAGATTATTTTGGTCTACCTGAATCCAACTGTCATCTGATCAATGCTAAAATCACATAATATGCTGTTCATATGCACAATCTTATGTGTGCATATTAGTTTTACTAGAATTTTAGAGAGAACCCTGATGAATATATTCATTAGCTATTTTCTTAATAGATATGTTTCTCTGTACTAATAGTCAGAATGTTACATTTGTTTTTGATGAGAAATCACGTAGATATTAGCAATTCAATTTGTGATGTTTGAACTATGCAAATTGTCAGATACTTACAAACTATTCCAGTTTATCTACAGCTAGAGAAGTATGAAGGAAGCATTTTTTCCCAAATTATTTACAGACCAAGAGTTAATTGTTGATGACACTTATCAGCAACTGTCATTGTGTACCAAATCAGCAAAATTTAAGTATTTAAAAAACCCATCAAACTCCTGTCTTAGTTATATGTACAAAACTGTACAGTACACTCACTTTCAACAAACCAGATTCCTAAGTGCCTTCATTTCTTCTTTGCAAGAGAAGAACTGCTACCCTCACAGCAGAGCTGTGTACTTGTTTCTTGTCTCTCTCCTACAACTGTTTGAAATTTACAGCTCAGCCATCCCTGAGCCTAAATTCTTTGACAGGCCTAAAATTGACAGTTCTGCTTGGAATGCACACAATACTGACAATGCAGATTCTGACAAAAAATTCCTACTGAGATCGATGCTTCCCAGCCTTAACAGGATAAACCCAAGAATCTTGGATTTACCAACTCCCTTGAGGAAGTTCAGACCCTTATATTCTACAAGGCTGCCCTTCAACCAGCCATTAGGCAAGGACCACCCCATCTCTGGTTTTGCAATCAGGTTGTTAAATAACAAGGGTTTTAATATTCATAGTCCCTCTTTGTAAGACTCTTCCTACAGTTATCCAATGGCTGTTAATCCATAAAGCAAAAGTAAGGCTGGGAATAGAAGTTTGACTGTTCCAGTGGTAGTCTTAACCAGTGGAACTTCCTGTCATGTTCATTGGCTTTCCTTTTTTTAGGCTCATTTAAAATAGATGAAGAAATAAGCTACTTTGCAAAGCATATATTTAAGATAAGAACTTGTATTTCACTTCTACTCAGCCACCTGAGATATTTTTTCTATACCTATAATTCTTCTTGATGTTTTGAAGCAAGAAATTCTTCTGTTTTACAAGATTTCCTAATCTCTGCACCTAAAAGCACGTCCTGAATTCTGTGCGCCCTGGAGAAAAGGAACAGGCTTTGAACACAATACTTGCAAATTGTTGCAGAACCATCTCCACTGGAGGCACTAGGAATAACCATACAAATAATGAAACTGCAGATTCAATCTTGAAGCTGGTTAAGTAAACATACACAGATGTCCTGCTTAGTAGAAGGAAGCTGAATGATAAATAACTCTTTCTGCCTGAAAGAATACAAGGATATAAAGGGAGTCATGATTTAAAAGAAGAGAGAACAGCAAGGGAAGTATGAGAGGAGCAAACACATAGTTTTCTTTTAAGCGAAAAGCCCATGGTTGCATATAATTTAAACACAATTTGTTCAATTGGCTCTGATTAATGATTTTGGTAATTATTTTAGGCTCGTGCACAACATCTGTAAGTACTCTTTTCTTCATAAGAATGTGCACTCTGTACCTGCTTGAATAAGATTAAACTTTATTAGCCTTCTAATAAACTGCGTTAACCTTATCAATCATTTGAAATTTATAGCCACATTAATAATTATGGCCTCAAATATGATTATATCCTCACGTTGAAGCATTAATATAGGATTTTGTAAGAGGCTTTAGTGCTTCTTCGAAGCCTGGTTTCATGGCACTCGGAAGCTACTTTTTTTAATCTACAGGTGGCCAAGGCCAGGTTTGTTTTCCCAACTGATGTAGCTAAAATCTTTCTCTAGGAAGTTCCTAATTTGTTCCTACAAGAAATAGCCACAAGTTGATTTGGATTTTTCAATTACCTAAAGGCAAATAACCACAGCAAAGAAGTCATAATATAGTACAGCAACCTGCAATAAGTATTTTTAATGATCTGGTGGTTTAGGTTTTATGGAACAAAGATAGCTGAATACTTTTAATCTGTAAGAGCCCGTGGCATATAGCCACACAAATACTGTTGTCACATTCATCTCGGAAGATGAATTCCAGAATCTACTGAATATTGTCAGCATTTTGCAATGATTTAGAATATTTGAAGATTTAAAGAATTTGGAATCCAGACTCAAAACCAGACAAATATAAATTTTAAATTATCTCTACTATGCTATTTTAGGCTCCAACCTTTCCTACAAATGCTGAAGAATCTGAATAGCTCAATTAAAATGAAAAGAATTCTTTATTTTACTAATACTGAGCATTTGATTAACTTCTTTCTAGTTCTTTCTTGTAAAAAGGTGTAGAGCAGAGGTTATACAATTTATGGTTCATATTGCATGTAAACATGTATCACAGAGTTTGGATCTGATGGTTTTTTTAGAAGTTTTAGTGTTGGATAGACACTGGGTATATTTCAGCATGGAAGTAGCTTTGCTGAGGAAGTGTTACTGGAGTCAACAATGCTTGACCTCTTTTCCCCCCACTTTCTGAATATTTTTTATCTCTTCAAATGTGTATATAATATGTCTTTATTTCCATAAGTATTTCAGCTGGTAAGTACAAATTAAACAGCAAATTTAATTTACTCACTCATTTCCTTGACAAGTTTATTTGTTAATGCAGTACAGTAAATAAATTCTTATACTGTCCTTCATTCTGTTATTCTCCTATGCTATGCTTACAAAATGGCTATTTGGTTCTTACTCTATAAACCAAATTTCAATATGCTACATGCTCTGGTTATGAATGCTCCTTTAAAGCCTATCATGAAAAAAAGGTCTGAAGAGAAAGAGTTGCTCCTATGTGATGCATTTACCTCTTTATTCTTTTGTTACTACCTAGCTCGAACTGTATGTACATCTACTTTCATTTGTCATCTTTTTTTTTCTCGTGTGTGAATGACAACATGGCAGTAAAATGAATAAAACAGTGCTGTTTTCCTTGTAAGGATTTTAGCTTATTAAACCCATGTATTACCCTACTAACTCAGGGGAACCCCTTGTCTTTCAGAAGCTAGGGCTTCTCCTCATGGCTCCCACTGTCTTCAGTGAAAGCCCGAGGCTGCAATTTGAACTCTGGCCTTCACACTGCGCAAGAACTCCAAATCAACCAACTGGGTGCAAACATGAGCTGCAAACATGTGTTTACCTGGAGGTAGCAATGACCCACTGAGGCTAAGAAAAGGGATAATGCCAGTGTCTGGTGAGGTGATTTGTAGTGACACAAGCTCAACTAGGCGACACTTGTTATTATATATACACCGGTGTGGCATTTATTTGGCTTTCACTTTGATAAATTACAGCTCTAAAGGAAATCTCAGTAAATCAGTGATGCCTGCATAAGACAAAGAAATAATATTCCTCTTCATAGTGAAAGAAAAGGTAACATGTGGCAAACATTTTAGGAAGTCACTATAGAATCTCTGAAGCAGTAGTAGAAATTGCCTATCACGCCAAGTGTTATTTGCACATGGCCTGATGCATTCCCAGCCTTTAATTGCATGCTGAAATGTCAGCCTCCACATGGCTAATGATCTGGAGATATTTAAAACTGATAACCAACCCAGGCTTTATAGCGATGTAACTGCATTGACCTTAATAGTCCTAATTTTTAGCTTATGAAGACCAAATTCTGAGTTAATCAATGGTAAAGGAAATACCAAAATGATAAGTGCACTGATTTGGGGTACTAACACTGAGTCAATAAAAGGAAGAAAATGGTATTGTACTTCACCTTCCCCCCCATTGTTTCCTGAGCACTAAGCCTATGGAAAAGGCATTATAAATTTGCACACTTAACACCTCTGGCTTTGTATCACAAGAGTTTCCTGGTTAGCAGTAGTTGAGTACATGTCCATGTTTAGAAAACTCAAATACATTCACTGACAACCAGCTCATAAAAACTGCATTTAATTGATTGTCTAGAGCAAAAATGAGGGCAATTATAGTTCTTTTAAAGACTGTCTTGAGATCAGTGCTTGAAAACACTATATAAAAACGGGTGGTAAAAAGAAAGCAATACTAATATTTTGTTATTATGGCTCTTTTTTGAAGATGACATAAGTAAATTAAATATCTAGAGTGGGAATATGTTTTATGTGTGCAGCAAATTAATGACAGCTTTATTTTACTACTCAAAGTCCAATTCCAGATGAGTGCCAGTGTGAGAGGAATAGATTAGTTAATGCAGGAGAGGTTAAAAACCCAGAAGACAGAATCTGTGCAAGGGTGACATGACTGAATGTGACAGAAGGGCTTACTAACATATATAAGTGATTAAATACATTGGAAAGAAGCTACTATTGGTGTTATGTTGTCTCCTGCTATCACAGAAAATAGTGGGTTTTTTCCTGTGATTTATGACCTGTAGTTTAACTCATGCTTGTTTACCTGGGTTCCCCGAGTCCTCAGATGGAGAAAGGAATTATGAGGAAGGATATCACTGTTTCTGGATATGGCAGAATTGATCCAACATGTTAATGGTTTGCACAAGGAAAGGAAGTGGTGAAAGGTTCTGGCAGAAGAAACAGATGTGTGTGACAAAAATTTCTTAGACAGGAATTTTAGTGCACTGCTAAAACCAAGTGAGTTTTTGAGTTTCTAAGGAAGAAAAGGATAAAGCTTCTGTAAGAAAGGCTGAGTTGACATAGGTTACAATCATCTTTCAGAGTTCATAATGTGTTTTTTCCTCTACATTTTAAAAAGTGCCTTTGAGGGATTAAGAAGCTGCTGAATGCAATGTAAATCTGTGAACACAGATAATGTGAATGATAACTGCAGTCTGCTACTCTGCTAATTAAAGAACACCTGGAACTGTTTGTAAATTGTGATGGGCAATAGTGTTTTAGCACAGATTCTGGTTCAAAATACATTTTTATTTCTGTGGTATACTTGGATATCCTGAAAAATTGTCTGTTGTGGTTTTCTATCACTCCAAATACTCAAGAAAGTGCAGAATAAAGAAAATACTTTTCATTTTCTGCTGTAGTTAGACAGACTGCCATCTTTCTGCTGTAAACAGAATTCAAAATACAGTGTATATATCTTAAGTCATTTGTATTTTCATTATTGCTTTCTCCAATTCATAAATTAGATCTTAAGTCTGGAAAGGCTTGCATATAGTTTTATTCACTGAAGTCAACAAAACTGACAGATATAAAAGTAAGCAAGTGTGAGTCTTGGCAAAAATGGCACATCATTGTAGATTAATTCTCATTTGATGTGGCTTGCTGCAGTGTTCTGTTGGGGTTTTTAACTATTCTTCCCAAGATTTTAATATTTTAAAAAAACCAATTTACGTTGACCTACTGTGTCCATTTTTGAAAGCTCGGGATCAGATGGGATTTGTCTTCTTTTTTATAATATTAAGGATCAGACTCCAGGGGAAAAAAAAAAATGATTAGGTAAGTATTTGTCCTGTTTTTTGAATGGCAATAATGTCCTTCCACTAGCTCAGGGAAATGGCTTACACACAGCATTTGGAGTAATTATCTTGCTTTATGCACAGTCTAAACAATCTATCTGTTAGACTAGAAAGGCAATTGAATGTCTCCAGAAGATCTGTAAGCTGTACTAATTTTTTTCCCAAACATTTTCCAACAGCAATTGCACTGTTGAAAAGGTTTTTCTCAGGTGTTTTTTGAGTGCTTAGTATTTCAAAACAGTTGGAAAAAATCTGATTTTTTTCTCACTCCATTAGTCCTGTTCATTTATGCTAGAAAGTGGGAAAATACTTCTGTTTTCCTTAGAAATGTGTTAAAATCTAACTAAAAATACATTTTACCAAATATGTGCAGGCAATACAGTATGTTTCCAGGTAAAAGTAAAAAGGGAAAGCTCTAAGAATTCTAAACATTTTCCAAAATAAAACTTAAAATAAAGACTATCTCAATATGTACACAGTTCAACACATAAAAGAAATTAGTATCTGAAAAAATTCCAATGTTTTGGTTTTTTAAAATAAATAGTGAGCTGACAAAGCAGGATGTGCATTTAAAACAGAGGTACAACAGGAAATGGTTCGAACCCTGAAATTCAGTGACGAGATTCCCTTTTGCGAAGCCACAAAAGATCATTTTCAATTGCAGTATGTAAAGAAATTTCAAAAGGCAGGGAACTCATCACCTGAACGTCAGTGATACACAGCTTCTCCTGTATAGCTTTCTCAAAACCAAATGTGAGATGTTATTCCAGTTCTGTTCATAAGTAGGAATTCCCTGAGTTTAGCCTTCTTGTATCTGCTTTACGACCAAAATGTGAGCAACACATACCAAAGGCAGTATTATTGCGTGTATATTGCAATTTGGATTATTTCTTTAAAATAAGCATAACAGAAAATTTCTGTTGTTTTGCATATTTCTATTTATTAATAGTGCTACGAATAATTTGCATGCAATATTTCACTGTTACTTTTTAGACTTTGGAATTTCAAAAAGGGGATCTTGCTGTAGTGCTGTATTTGTCCTATAATAATGAAAGGTAACTGGTAGGCTCTGAAGGCTGCTGTTTGCCTGCTTTCTTGTTTCCTCTGTCAGCACTAGGACAGTCCTAGTGGAACTTTAGGATTTCATTAAATAACTTTATTTTTAGTATGTAGAAGGAGGTCCTATCTTTCAGCTTTTGTCACATTTAACACTATTTCTTAACTGTGCCTGTGACAATGGCAGTATTTCTGCCCTTGTCTTCCTTTTCACTGCCAAAATTAAACTGTCTGGGGTTAGACAGAAAAGTACTAACTCTTGAGGGGAAAAAGACATGGAGTGTTGGGGAACCTGAACACTTGTGGAACCCTGTGGCACCCTGGAATCAGAGCGCCTTTCCCCTTCCTTTTGAGGGTAAGTCTCTGAGGAAAACTTTGGCAGTGAAATACTCTAGTAAATGGCTTAGAAAGACAAAACTTGTGCAAGACTCATGCTTCTTATTAATGTCATGATAAATCTGATGAGAGCTTGATACTTAAGCTCAGTTTTGTGAAAGGATGACTTGTATTGAGACATTTTTATTCTGTTGCAGTTGATTTTTATTTGTTCTCTGTTAGAATGCAAGACAAAAGATCCTCTCACCTGCTGCAATATGCAGCACAGGATGTATAACACAAATCTGAAGTGATCCTAAGGGAGTAAGGATTTTCCAATAACTTAATATATTTGGAGTAATACAGGGGAGAGAAAAACTATTGGATGGCATGGGGAGGGATTTTAGGAAAGGTCTAGAAGGGTGGCTTTCTTCCATAAATATCTTTTTCTTAGGTTTTGCTAGACTCTGAACTTTTCCAACAACAATATTAATGGAGTACTTTGCAGTTCACCACCTAAGTTGAATGTGTTTATTCTTGTATAATTCACAGAAAAGACTTTATGTTCCTTCTTGCAGCAAAATAAACCTGCACTCTGACAGTCTCTTGCAGCTCCCTCTGGTATATCCACATCTGGAGCAGTTTTGCCATTACATTATCATCTTCCATTAAGGTACAAATTTTGATTCCATCATTATCTCAAATTAATTAACTTAAGAGACTTTTAATTGTCGTATTCATCAAACTCTAGGATCATTATGTTTTTCTTGATCCTTAAAATTGCCTTTGTCTTAATTGTCAAGCCGAAATTTCAAAGCAGGGCTGTACAGTTCTTCGTAAAACTTGAACTTTTAACTATGAAGTCATTTTATGAGGTGTCGGTTCTCCCCATTTTGGTTTAGGTGGGATTTGTTTTAGAAATGGCTTTTAAGGACATCTGCTTTCTTTAAATGAAATGATAATACCACATTTTTTTTTATAAATCTTTATCATGTGATGCATGAAAGCATCAATTTCAGTCTCTCTTTCTTACTATGTCATTATTTTTTAATCTGCATTTGTGTTTCTAAGATCATTTTGCATTCTGTCTGAGCCATAGTATGTTAATCGGAACATCCGATAAAAAGGCAGAACTGGTGGTGGGTGCTGAATTTGGTTAATTAGAAAATTGGAAGATGTTAAAATGGCTGAAAAAAATGCTCCAATTTTAAGCATAGTAATGAGAAGGAAAACAGGATCATATGAAGGGAGGTACAGAACAACAACAACAACAGAAAACCTGGCACAAGAAGCTTGCAGATCATGGGATGTGTGTGGAGGAACTTGACTGAAGACACGGTATGGGTGAATTAGACCTGTGCCTTGATATATATTGTAAAAAATGTGGCTTTTTTAGGAGAAGTGCTGAAGAGAATCCTGAGAGCTGGGAGGACTATCAGACTGGAGGGCATTTTCAGACTTGTTCCGTTCCATAGCGTATTAATGATCTTTTAGGAGACTTTGGAGCCTGTTTTCCAACCTAACTTTTGTCCAAATTGTCTGACCCCTAATGCTGGAGACACTGCAGATGGAAAAGACCAATTTTCCTTGTCTGCTGTTACAGTAAGATCACCAAAAGAAGTACAGAAATTACAGAAATGTGACTAGAAAACTCACCGCATTTTTTGACACCAATGGGAGAGGATGCAGGAGTTTTTTCCTCAGTTTACCTTGCTACTAGTAGCATCTACTCCATTTCCCTCTATTAGTCTGTTTCCTCGTGTTACTCATGCTACTTGTCCTTGGTGTTCAAAATAATCTGTGCAGATGTTGAGAGCTGAACTAAAAATATTTAGGAAGACTTTGTAATATTGGTATCTGCATCTGCTGCTGCCTTTTGTTCTGCCTGCCTGTTTTTGCCTGTCTGATACTTGCCTCAATCCTTGTCTTTTTATACAATGTAATACATGTATATGATTCTTAATGTACGGGTACCAGGTACAATTGCTTTCTGATATTGGTATTTGGTTACTTAAGATCTAATAAGATCTTGGCTAGTAAGAGAAGGGGAACAGTCATTTTACATTTATGACTCTGTATGAACACTACATGCAGCACAGGTTATGGAGCTTTCAGCAGCTGGTAAGAGAAACACTATTTTCCTGTCATGGTTATCTCAGAGCTACGCCTGGCTGCAGCTCATCCACCTTTGTGTCGCCGTTACTTCTGCTTAGTCTAGAAATCATACAAATCCATAGCAATGCATTCATCTTGTAGATGCACATTAAATATCTATGACCTATTGATGTTTTTCCTTCATCCCTGTCCTGCTCAATGCAATCTGACTCTCACAGGCCCATTAACTTCGCTGCGGTGCATGTTCCCCCTCGCTAGACAAAAGTCTTTCTGCAGAAAAGAGGAAGATTGAATGGTAAGTACTTCTTTGAAGTGAATCAGCCTGTGTCCGTCAGGTGCCTTTACTGCTGAAACTTGAATTACTGAGAAGATTGGTGGACCCTGTGGGTTAAATAAGGCTATCAGCGAATGGAAGTTTTATCAAGGAGCACTGTGAGTTAGGTGTCTTCTTTCTGGGTCTGAATCTGAAGGGTCAAGGAGGGGAGCTCTGTAGAACTCAGGTATTGCACTCAAGAAGGAGATTGGTTAACAGCATCAAATTATCAGAAAGGAGATGTAATGCAGACATAGCTGGTAATTTAGAGCTTTCTTTGGGCAGGTATTGCAAACTGCTACGCATTTTGATAAAAATTATTTAGGTGTAATGAAAGGGGAAGTGCAATGCCAACCACCATAAAAATAATTAAGAACCACAGAAAATTATTTTAAATGTTTGTTATTCTGTTTGTAGCTAATGTCAACCACACCTTTATTGTATAAATGTTGTAGACAAGGAGGAATATTTACTATTTGTCAGCAGTATCTGTGAGCAAGTACTGAACAGAGTACTGAAGATAGTTAATGTGCATGCTTACTGAGTCAGTGAAGTTCTGCCTCTTCCAGACAGTAGTTCTACTGTCCAAGTCAGATGAAGATAAAATCTATGGATCTACATAAATCATTGCAATTCTTCCCTTGAGAGAAAACTGTTATACAAAAAGAGTTGATCAGGACTGCATTATGCAACGTTGGCTTTGCTCTAGCAAAGAACAGGTTCTTTTTTTTACTATGGCAACTATTCTGTGTTTTGGTCTTTTTGTAGTTTGGTGTGTTGTGTTGGGTTTTTTTTCTTTTTTTTTTTTCTGTTGGTGGGGGTTTTTGTTAGTTTTGTTCGTTTGTTTGTTTTTACTCCCAAAAGACTGTAGTGAATAACTTTTGCACAGTGTTGTACTCATCCTGCTGCTTTTCTGAAATAAAACAGCTTTTGAGGACAGGAACTGCTGTGCAGCATGAACTTTTAAACAAGGAATGACCTATTTTCTTGCTTCTGTGCTCTCTGCTACTTCCTTTTTACTGCCTAGAGCCACAAAAGACACTTAGGGAGGGGAGGTATTAGGAAACCTTTCCTCGGGTGGAGTAGCCACCTCATCATTTTATTTGTTGTTTTTCCTGTTAAGGCACAGGAGAAACACTCTTCTTTACTGAAGCTTTGCTTTTACACCAAGAATCCTCTTTCCATTTTTGGCCACTTATGTTAAACAGACAACACATTATTAAAGGAATGAAGATGCAAATGAAATGTGTTAGCTTCCTTATATGTCAACATTTGGTGCTGGTGGTGGGGACAATCAAATTTACCTTCTGAGCTATGTTATTTCTGGTCTGTTTTTTGGATAAGGTAGTGGGGAAAGGGATACAAACCCAACATGTCAGAAATGAGGTTGTGGTTGAGAAAGAAGCGCTTCGTAAGAACAGCGAGCAAGACAGGATAAAAACTCAAAGGCGTACAAATAAATTAATACATTTATGAGATAGAAAGGATGAAGCACATGTCACAAAAAATATGACTTGGGGATAAGAATACAGATACTGCAGAGAAATAAGTGTAAGCATTTAGATAGAAAAATCCTAGATCAAAAGAAATGTGTTCTGGATCAGATTTCACAGCCAGTCTGTGTCTTTGCACTGCTCCAGAGATGGGATCTCAGGCTCACTCAGCGTCCCTTTACAGCTGGATTGCATTAGCTCTGCAGCACAGAGGCACAGAGGAGCCAGGATTTGTGTAGCTCTGGCTCCTTGGCCCTGAAAGGCCAATAATATGTAAGATATTGGCACAGGAAAGGAGTATTGTGGGATTATTTTGGAGGCTAAAGAACTCACAGTTTCAATATTCTTATGCAACCTAAAACAGTTTAGTTGGTCTAAATATTATCTTGTGTTTGGAGAAATAAAAAAAAAAGGGAAACACAATGGAACAATCATTTAATAAGTAATAGAAGTGTAGGAAACCTTTTGTTGACCTTCTGCTACCATAATTTTACGCCACAGCAGGATACAAAGAAATCAACATTAATAGTTATGCACTGTAAATACCCACAAAACCAGAACACTATTTATACAAAAGAAAATATTTTTCTGCAGCTACCTTTTTAGTTTACCCTTTATTGTGTTCTGGAGTCCAAGTAAAAAAACTCAAACAACTCACCCACTCACTCACGCCCCAGGAATCCTCTCTTTATCAACATAGATGCCATATTTTTACACTAAATAAATAAATACAAGTCTTTTCAAGCAGAATTTTGAAACTCTGCTCACCTTTTACTTTACAAGGTCCTAAATCGGTACATTTGAAAGAAACATATTTTTCTGGTTTTGTAATTCCATTCTGGCAAAAAATTATTTTGAATGGAAATGTCCTTACCAGTTTAAGTGATGTCTCAAGAACAAGTGCATCCATCTCTACAGACATGAGTGAAAGTGATATATAGAGTTGGAAGTAAACTGAAGGTGATACTAAATTAGTATAAATTGCAAGCAACGATACTTAAATCAAATTAAACCACTTTACTAGGATGCAAGTGAGCAATGACTAAGATCTTAGGTTACAGATTGCAAATCTAGAGCACAAGTTAACAGAAATAGCTACCATTTGAATTTTGCACAACATGTATAACTTTCCAGTGAGTCACATGCTGCAAATCATCATTTGATTCCAGGTATGGCAGGTATTTACATTCACATCACTTTAAGCTCTAAAACATTTCAAAGCATTCACCATACTTCAGAAAGATGCAGGTATATGCTTCCCCGAAGTCTTGGGCTGTCTCCAGGAGTAAGCACTAGGATTGCCCCACTCTTTCTGAAATACACAGAAATGCAGTAGTATATTGGGTATAGGTGGCAAGGTTTTGGTAGTGGGAGAGCTGCAGGAGTGGCTTGTGTGGGAAGAGGTCAGGGTCTGCCCTGTGCTGGGCACAGGGCTGCACCACAGACCCTCTGCAGGACACAGCTGAGCATATCGGTGAAGCTGGTGGTGTCTCTGGGAAAACATATTTCAGAAGACGTCGCAGAGAGAAAGAAGTGGGGAAGAGGAGAGGAAGAGTGAGAAACAGCAAAAGGAACACCAAAGTCAGAGGTGAAAAACTCTAGATCAAGCTCCTCAAAGCACAAGAATGGTCAGTTCCAACATGTAGGAAGTCAAGCAAGTGTGGCAGAAGGCAAGTGTGGATGAATAAGGTACTTCTCACTGAGCTTTTCCCTGCTAAGGTCTGCTTACAGATTCCTGTGCCGAGTGGCAGAGTCTCAGGAAGTGAAGTACTATCCAGCTCGGTAAAATCAAGTTATGGATACCTAAGCAAACATATAGGAGACTTAAATGCTGTCTTAACTTCCTTTAATGAGTAATTATAGAGAAGATGGAGCCACTCTTCTGAGAAGGGCACAAGGAGAGGGCAAGATGCAACAGACACAAGTTTCAACAAGAGAAATACCAATAGAATCTAAGGAAAAAAATTTTCACAGTGAGGGTGATGAAAGATCAGACCAGCTTGCACAGAGAAGCTGTGGAATCTCTGTCCTTGGAGATACCTGAACCTCGACTGGATTTGACTCTGAACAACTTGATCTAACTTCAAAGCCAGCCCTGCTTTGAGCAGGATGTTGGATGAGAGAACCTCCAGAGATCCTCTCCTACCTAAATTATTCAGGCATACTATGACTTCTGTCAGATGCTCTGGCCCTAGGTGGTCACTGAACAGCCTGCTTTCATATAACCAATTCACAGGAGCGTAGACGGGAATGAGGCAAGATTTTACACCCTGAGAGGCAGATATTGTCTGGTTCCCTATCAGTGCTACCTGTCAGAGATGGAAGAATGACCAGGAGGAGGAANAAAAAAAAAGGGAAACACAATGGAACAATCATTTAATAAGTAATAGAAGTGTAGGAAACCTTTTGTTGACCTTCTGCTACCATAATTTTACGCCACAGCAGGATACAAAGAAATCAACATTAATAGTTATGCACTGTAAATACCCACAAAACCAGAACACTATTTATACAAAAGAAAATATTTTTCTGCAGCTACCTTTTTAGTTTACCCTTTATTGTGTTCTGGAGTCCAAGTAAAAAAACTCAAACAACTCACCCACTCACTCACGCCCCAGGAATCCTCTCTTTATCAACATAGATGCCATATTTTTACACTAAATAAATAAATACAAGTCTTTTCAAGCAGAATTTTGAAACTCTGCTCACCTTTTACTTTACAAGGTCCTAAATCGGTACATTTGAAAGAAACATATTTTTCTGGTTTTGTAATTCCATTCTGGCAAAAAATTATTTTGAATGGAAATGTCCTTACCAGTTTAAGTGATGTCTCAAGAACAAGTGCATCCATCTCTACAGACATGAGTGAAAGTGATATATAGAGTTGGAAGTAAACTGAAGGTGATACTAAATTAGTATAAATTGCAAGCAACGATACTTAAATCAAATTAAACCACTTTACTAGGATGCAAGTGAGCAATGACTAAGATCTTAGGTTACAGATTGCAAATCTAGAGCACAAGTTAACAGAAATAGCTACCATTTGAATTTTGCACAACATGTATAACTTTCCAGTGAGTCACATGCTGCAAATCATCATTTGATTCCAGGTATGGCAGGTATTTACATTCACATCACTTTAAGCTCTAAAACATTTCAAAGCATTCACCATACTTCAGAAAGATGCAGGTATATGCTTCCCCGAAGTCTTGGGCTGTCTCCAGGAGTAAGCACTAGGATTGCCCCACTCTTTCTGAAATACACAGAAATGCAGTAGTATATTGGGTATAGGTGGCAAGGTTTTGGTAGTGGGAGAGCTGCAGGAGTGGCTTGTGTGGGAAGAGGTCAGGGTCTGCCCCGTGCTGGGCACAGGGCTGCACCACAGACCCTCTGCAGGACACAGCTGAGCATATCGGTGAAGCTGGTGGTGTCTCTGGGAAAACATATTTCAGAAGACGTCGCAGAGAGAAAGAAGTGGGGAAGAGGAGAGGAAGAGTGAGAAACAGCAAAAGGAACACCAAAGTCAGAGGTGAAAAACTCTAGATCAAGCTCCTCAAAGCACAAGAATGGTCAGTTCCAACATGTAGGAAGTCAAGCAAGTGTGGCAGAAGGCAAGTGTGGATGAATAAGGTACTTCTCACTGAGCTTTTCCCTGCTAAGGTCTGCTTACAGATTCCTGTGCCGAGTGGCAGAGTCTCAGGAAGTGAAGTACTATCCAGCTCGGTAAAATCAAGTTATGGATACCTAAGCAAACATATAGGAGACTTAAATGCTGTCTTAACTTCCTTTAATGAGTAATTATAGAGAAGATGGAGCCACTCTTCTGAGAAGGGCACAAGGAGAGGGCAAGATGCAACAGACACAAGTTTCAACAAGAGAAATACCAATAGAATCTAAGGAAAAAAATTTTCACAGTGAGGGTGATGAAAGATCAGACCAGCTTGCACAGAGAAGCTGTGGAATCTCTGTCCTTGGAGATACCTGAACCTCGACTGGATTTGACTCTGAACAACTTGATCTAACTTCAAAGCCAGCCCTGCTTTGAGCAGGATGTTGGATGAGAGAACCTCCAGAGATCCTCTCCTACCTAAATTATTCAGGCATACTATGACTTCTGTCAGATGCTCTGGCCCTAGGTGGTCACTGAACAGCCTGCTTTCATATAACCAATTCACAGGAGCGTAGACGGGAATGAGGCAAGATTTTACACCCTGAGAGGCAGATATTGTCTGGTTCCCTATCAGTGCTACCTGTCAGAGATGGAAGAATGACCAGGAGGAGGAAAGGTATGCCTTTCGGAACAAAGGGAAAATTGTCTGAGGTAGATGAACTAGACAGAAACCTTTCCGTGGCTGGTGACCAGGGGAATTAATTTGGGAGTGTTCTCAGTCAATACTTCTGTAAGTAATTAGCTCACTAAAAGCAGACTAATACGCGATATGAAAGTGAACTTATTTCTTAATCCTCTTTTTAATATAAAATCATTTTTAGTGACACAGATTTACCTATGTTTTTTAAAAAAATCTTTTATAATTTATTCTTAAATTATTCTATTAAGTGCTTAAAGCATAAATATAGCAAGTTTAGGAAATTATATGTCCAATGACATCATTTTAAAGTAATTATTTTCCAGCCCAAAGGCCATATTGAGAACACTGTCATAATGTATTTCAGAGGAAAATCTCTATGTTTTAAGCACACCTCTGTGCAAATTTCACTCCATTAAGAATTTGTAAAGTTTTTTGAGTTCAAGAACAGCCCCTTTATATTATTTTAATACCATTTTAATGAATGAATTAATACTGAATGTACGTGTGCTGGAAAACATTCTTAGTTCCAATGAAAATACAAGAAGTCAATTCTGAAAATATGAATTTTGTTATTCTTCTCTTAGTAAAAACCCAGCACTCATTTTCTGATATTTTTTTTTTCATAGAATGATAAGATCCCAAGATCATAGGATTAGAGAGTGCATTACTCGGGCAAGTGTCTAGAATGAATAATGCAAATTGTTCTACACTGACTTCTTCAAAGCCTGCTCACAGTCACAAATCTTGACTTACCCTTTTATTTTTTATCACCTGCTCTCAAACACTAATAGCTAAAAAGTAAATAGAAAATTCATTGCTAAAAATGGCTTTCATGGCACTTTTCAGCAGAGTACCACAGAGGAGTATAAGCACTAAGGGACTAATGGAAATCATGTGGTCAAACCCTTTCTCAGAGCAGGCCCCGTTTGGGGCGTAGACTTGCAACGTGTACTGTACCTTTAATGAGATGTGGATAGGTATATCCTGATCAATAACCCTATGTCAAATGGCATTGTATCAAAACATAGCATTGTAAATGTATCTTCAAAATTAAGAGTGTATGTTTGACTAACATAAACAACAGTGTGCATATGTCTTGCTGATTTTTTCATGAAGTGATCCCCTTTCAGTAAAGTATACAAAAGAAAATGTAAATGAAAAGTTTTACAGATTTAGCTTAGGAATTCACTATTTCACTTAAGAACAACTTTGTGCACCTTGTATTTGAAATTATGGAGTAAGAGACTATTATTCAAAATGGATCATGTGGTGCTCAGGTAACTTTGCTGAATCTAGTAAGCAGTGTTATTCCCTTTTCTCTTCATAGAAAACTGGCTGAGAAAGGAATTCTGTGGAGAAAACTATAAGAGATTCACCCCCCCAGTCCTGTGTATGTGAAGTTAATGAATTACGTGCAGTTAACTTCAGCTGATGCAAGTTCTGACCCAAAGAATAAATGGAAGAGAAGGAAGGTAAACAAAGGAAAAAGAGAATAAATATTTACATCCTATTCTATGTTCACAATGCTTCAAACACCATATAATTCAAAAACAGAGGAAGATAATACAAACCTCCCACAGTGCTAACTATGTATATAGGTCTGAATTTAAATATGTGTAGTATTTTTTGCAAGACCATTGAATTTTTCAGCTGCCATAACAATTTGTTTTTCTTCTGTGTAAAGATTTATTTCTAGTCTACAAATAAAACTTGAAACATAGTTTTTAGTTCATAAATAACTAGACTTATGCTAAAATATAATTGCTACTGCTTACATAATGACTATTCTCTGAAGTGTATTCCCTGCAGCTTTGTGCATTTCTTATTCTCTCAGGTGCTTTAAGCTTCTTCCATCTCTCAATATAGAAAACATAAAGCATGTTATAAGAGCGCATTAAAAAAAGCCCCTAACAGTTCGGCATATGCTGCTTTTGCCATATGACTAACATTTTTACACCAATACGGAGTGTGAAGTGTCTATCGCTGCAAAGTGAAGGGAAAAAAAATCTAGTTTCTTAATGTTTCACTCATAAAGGATCCACTTGAGATCTTGATGAAATCAAAGGATTTTTGGACAGCCATTGATGCAAAGGGGAAATGGATTGAGGTATTCAGTAGAACTCTGTAAGGTTTTGTTGCAAAGGCAGAACTCTCCCACAGTTAGGGTCTATGGCTGAGACTCAGAATAGGACAGAAGAGCATGTGGGAGGAGCAGGGTTTTGTAGTTTTCAATTCTGCCACAGTTTGCTATCTGGCCTTGAGCAAATCACCTAGTTTCACTGCCTCATTGAATGCATTTACAAGTTGGAATAGTTTCCATACTGTTTTATGTGCAGTAACTAATCCATCAGGTACCAGACTTGAACTTTTTTGTGGTATTGTACCCTGTGTTAATTCTCACTATTCCATCACCAGCCTTTAACTGCAAAAGATATCCTAAAAGAGTGCTCCAAACGCCTTCTTTTTCCTGTAGCTTGTCTTTGTCAGAGATCGTCCTTTCTGTTGAGCCATCTCCTGTTGCTCCCTAGAACTGATACCTACTCTGGTCCTCAGCCTGGAAACACAGGTCCAAAAAGAGACCAGGAAGATGAGCATTAACAAGTACATTGACAGATCTGGCTTTTCCCGTACTTTGTACCCTGTCTTTAGACTTTTGCTCTAGGATAGAAATTGTTGGAATTTTATTATTTTTTTTTTTAACATCCACCAGAGCATTACTTACAGAAAGGTCTGGGTAGCCTTCAACGGTTTATAAACCTTTTGGTGGTGCTCAAGGTATTCTGCAGTTTTGAAGTTGCCATTAGCCAGTCATATCAGGAGATTGTGTGCAAACGCAGGCACTAAGCCCGCTTGTTCATATTTAAGAGGTATAGTTCCGCAACCAAGATATACTAGAGGTATCTTTCTGTTACTGTTATTGTACTACGAGTAAAAGACAAAAAGGAAGCAGGCCTGTGACTAACTGGGTCTTGTGAAGCTCAGTGTACAGAGGCTAATTTCTCCTCTTCAGTATTTTGTATGCCCACACACAGGGAAGCCACAACCTGCTAAATTCCTTGGGGCAAGGGTCTGTCATTTTCATTTGTTTGAAAGAAAATAAACGCTTCCCTGGTGAAATATCATTGTCTTTCACCGTACGTAATAAATCATATTACTCCATGTGAGATTTTCAATGCAACTTTTTTTAAATTCAAATTTACTATCAGTTTCCATGGAAAATGATAGAAGTAGTTATTAGTCTGTGAGCATCTGTTAATGCTGCCACACACAAATATAAAATCCGCATTAGCAACTTCCACTTTTTTTCTAACATTTCTAACTTCTGAAACATCTGCTTGAGCTATTTTTCTCCTTCCATCTCAACTGATCCGTTGAAGTAGAGAGAGGTAAGCAAGCAGCTTGAGACTTCAGTTTGAAATATATTAAATAGGAAAAGCTCAAAGCGAAAACATCTGCTGAAGTGAAAATGTCTGTGCAGGGTTGAAAGGCAGGATTTAAAGGCTGAAGAATAGGAGAAGGAAGCTTTCAAATAGTATTTAAAATATTATCTATCTGATTTTTATAGTTCTTTTAGGTTGTTCAAGTTCAGGACCTCGGTCAGACAGCTACATTTATACAATGTTGTCCAGATTCCTTTTCCCGTATCTGTGTCTGTATTACTTCTGACTTGAAAGCAAACATCACCTGAATTGAACAGCATCCAGTTAACTTCAGAGCTATTATTCATTTGTTGCTGTGGCACACGAGGGAGAAACCATGAGATAATCTCGTACAAGAAATCAAGCTGCCGACTGTTCTAATCAAATCTGTTACACTTCAGATCATCTGTACATCAAAAGGTCCCGTAGCATCTTGCCAAGTCATCCACCTAATCTAAAAAGGGGCTGTGCAAAAGATGGGCATGTTACTCTGTGTGAATTCCCACCGTCTGTCCACAGCAGCAAATGTTCACTGAACACATACAGAGCAAAAAACACCAGTGTTTTTTCAGTCCTTGACATATGAAACAACAGGTTACTCTTCTGTATTCAGCGCAAGATTATGGATCCATGTAGTACAGCTGGTTTGGAAGAAATTCTATAATAGATTCCCCGACAAAGTGTTTTTATTTTTACAGAAAGAAAAAAAAAATACATCCCAACCCTGAAGCCCCTGAGGCTGGCCCTAGCCAGATGTTTTCATTTCAGTGGACTGATCTGTGAAAGAAACCTTTTTTTTTGTCATTGCTATTAAGGTGGCAGCACAGTGACAACATTTCTGGTCAGAGGACAAAGTCACAGAATCTGCTGAGAAAACAAGATGAGAAAATTGTGGCTCGAGAGCTAATGCCACTTGCTTTTAACAGGAAGAAACTACGGGTGTTTTCATCGAGGTGAGTGTATGGGTAGTGTCATAAATAAGAAAACTAGATTGCTTTCAAGACAATAAAATAATCTACCACATGTCTTAGTCAAGGAGCCACTTAAGTATCTTTAAGCCTAGGGTCCCTTAACATAGTAAAAAGCAGCCATCTTTAGCAAAAGAGGGGTGGAAAGTATTGGGGGTCATCTGTAATATCCTAAATTGCTTTTAACTTGCTCTTTCCACTTTTTTTTTTTTTTTTGAGAGAGAGATTAAAACCTCCAGTGATTATTTCTGCCTCATTTGGAGATAAGACAAACCAGTCAGGGAGAAGAAACCACAACTGACACATGTGATGTCAAATTCCATAAACAGCAGTACCTGCAGTCTGTGGGCTGCGAGGACTTTGCTAGATATTATCTGAAGCCATCAGATTAGCTGAGATGGGCAAGAAGAGAACATATGTTGCCAACCTGTATTTATTCTGAAGTGTTGTCTATGGAGGATTGGAGATCATTAATTTTTAGAAATTCAAAATTTAAGAAAACCAAAAGTCCCTTTGTAAAGAAATAAAATGAATATGCAGACTCCTGTGACACAATACACATATTCAGGAAAAAAAAAAAAGATTTACTGAGCACCTGAGAATGGAATGAATTCCAGAGTTCAGAATTAGTGGACAGTTTTAGTGATTTATAATATTTACAATACCAATAGCCAGCTGGTGCTTGTCTCCTGCAGCATAATTACCCAGAAAAGGGGTAGGACTCTACAGACAAGGGATGCAGAATGCATGTGAGGAGTTAGGGATTGGAGTCACATTGTAGGAAACTCCTCGGAAAAGAGCAAGAAACTCAGGGAGGGCATTGCTGGGGCAGGGTGAAGGAAGGGTATGAAAGTGCAGAGAAAGCCTTGTTTGGGAGCACTGGCCCAGCAGGGCCTGCAGAAAGAGGTTGAGGCAGGGCTGGGAATGATGCAGAGCCGCACTGATGGACCTCTACTTGCAGTCTTCCCAGTCATCATTCGCCTCACCTCCTTGTTCCACAGTTTGAGCCAGCCCGTACCACAGTCCTGAGTGTCAGGGGCTCTCAGACTAAGGCAGAATGGAGGAGGTAATGAGATCAAGAAATGTAACCTAGAGGGAAAGCAGGGTATCAGTATGGATAACTACAGGTGAACACTGCAATAGTTTATAGCTTCATTGCACAGATGTGAGAAGTTTACCTATAACCAAGGAAAAGTACTCATTTTGACCACGCACTCGATTTAGGTCCAGAGGGGTTATGTTGGGAGGGGAGCTTGAACTGAGGAGTATTCCAACCTTGCCAGGACCAACCGGGCAAGGCAACCCACCTTGGAGTCTCATTTGTTTGACAGTAATTACTCTTGCGTTTGACAGTGGCAGGAGGAAGTCTGTTACAAACGTTCACGTGCTTTTGCGGCGTGAGGAGAGAGTGATATCATGGCTCTGCCCTTTATTAGATCAGCTTCCTTCCTGCTTTAAACCTTTTCCAGGGGTACAGTGTGGGCAGCTCCAGCGACCTGATATGAGGGAAACCTTATTTCTGTGAGTGGCCCTATGAGATAAGTGGTGAAGCTAGCTAGAACTGTGTTCGCAGCCTATTACAAGCACTTTGCTTAAAGATACTGGAAATGGTCTCTTTGCTGTGATCAATCCAGTCACGACTAAATCAGAACATTTGTATTAATGGAACAGAACCCGCAACCCTCTTAGTAACTCTGCCGCTTTCTACCAGTGTGTGAAATGAAACCAAAAATGAACAGGCAGCTATGTAGTAGGCCCAGTTTTCTCCTAAACTGCTCATTGGAAAATGGGCTAACATCTTTGCATGTCCTGCCACTTTTACAGTGTCCTTCTTTTTAGAGGTAGTACACTATTATTATTTCAGTATGTACAATTTACCACCTGAAAATAAGCAGTCTTCGTTCCGTGGCATGTGTGTATGCCTTCTCTGTCACTAAACAATGCACTAATTTTGAGAAGAGCTTGTTGTTTTGATGATTTACATTTGGTAATATTTTCATTGCCTGTGCAAGTGTTTAGAGTTTCTAGCACTTGTTTCAGTTACATAACGCTACAGTGCCAGCAGCCATCTGCTTGATTTTACAAAATGTTTGGATTAAAATTTAAGCCAAGCTTTTTATGCTCTTCACAAACATACAGTTACCACTAGACTCCTAGACTGAGGAAGCAGGCTTTATTTATCCCATTCTCCTAAACATATTATATGTTAAAAATATCTGTATAGAAAGCAAAACAGAGGAGCTATGTAAAGCTGGGATATTCATAGAAGACATTATGCTAAAGAATGATTAGCCACAGAAACAACCAAATTAAATTGGTTTTCAAAATTTTGTTATTTCTCCGGGGTAGTATAAGCAGTTTGATTTAGGTTTTAAGACCAATTGGTGTCATTTCTTTGAGCAAAATAGTGACACAATTGCTCTACATGGGAGTTTTTATTTCACCTTACCTTTTGAGCCCTTGTAGGGCTCAAGGGATTTGTTAGAGAAAAAGCTTTGGATTCCCCCCCTTTGCTCTAGTTGAGATCATTCTGAACTTGATTCAGGCATGAAAGAAATACTAATCAGTCTTTTAGACTGGAAAGAAACTCCCAGGAGTATAGTATACATGTAAACTCTCCTATAAATATGAATATCATTACATCTGAGAAAAAAGCTACTTGAGGTAGGGAAGTTTTATTTATTTTTCTTCAAATGCGAAGATGAACAAAAGATTTTGCCTGAAATATGGAGATTGTCTAAACCTTGTAAAAGTGGTTATATAACCTGATCTTGAGTTGTCGTTAGTAGGATATGTCTATGTATTGTTTGTGGCTGAAAGAGGATTGTCCTAAAACTTCCCTGTCCCCTCAAAAGGGATTTTCTTTTCAAGGTAATGGAAGGGTTTTTTCTCTGCTTTCACATAAGAGAGGTTTAGTTATATGGAGCAGACAGAGGAAGG
Organism: Chionis minor; assembly: GCA_013398295.1. Lineage (NCBI taxonomy): Eukaryota > Metazoa > Chordata > Aves > Charadriiformes > Chionidae > Chionis > Chionis minor. Next base: position 108,658 of record VZSF01005797.1, on the reverse strand, counting down.
CAATAAGAGACAAAGCAGAATGCTCCCCAGAATATTTTAGTATGGCACGTGGAGAACTTTACTCTTTCCTTCATATAAACAGGATTGCTTATTTTTCTAAAATCAAAGGCAGTGATATTAACCACAGTAACAGCATTTCTTGTGTCTGTCTCCTGTTCCTTGTAACCAGTAACTGTTTAATACAAATTCCACGTAGGCACAGTAGCTGCACAGAGGCAGGGGACACAGGTCTGTGCTTCACAGCTCGCTGCAGGATCCTGCTCTGCTCACCACCCACGTGTCCTCTGGTAAACGCTGGTGCAACTTCAGCAGAAAGGCGTAGTTGCTCTGCTCAGATAGGCATATGTACTGGTTGATTGGGGCAGTCTCCCAGCAGGTGAAAAATGCAATTTTAAACATCTGAACCTGAAAAGAAAGTTGAAACTCTGGCTTTTTATTTCCTGGATAAGGCCTCTGCCATGCCACTTATCTGGGCAACACGGCAACTGTCACCAGGCAGGCTCCAGAAGTGAGCCTGGCTCATGCCTCTGGAATCAAAGAATTAAGTGGGAAAATGGAGGGGAGGGTTTTAGTCTTTGAATCAGACTCTGAATGGAGGGAGTCTCTGAATCTGTGCCCTCAAAAGGGATGATTTTGGTTATCCTCCTGTCTAAGAACCCTTACTGGCTAACAGCAGGCCTGTCTGTGTGTGCTAGCTGTTTTGGATCCAATCCAGAGATACCCAAATCCCCACCTTGGGAAGCTATGTTCCTTCTTCAAAAACGTAACTTTGCTGCTGCACTAAAGACATAAATTCTTACTGTGTGCAGTCCTAGGTACCTGACAATAAAAAAAGAAGTACTGAGACAAAGAGAACATGAAATATGTATTATGAAATTTTCTAACACGTGAGGAGAGAAACATCCTTGAATTCCAAGTCAAATTATATTTTATCTAATTTGCATTCAGAGAACAGAAGCACTAATAATATATGTGTCAAATTAGTGATGGAAATAGCTATGCAATGAAATGATATAATGATGGTATATAAGTGAAGGTGACCTACTAATGAATAATGTGGGAAGGAAAGACTGACAAAGTGTTAATTGATATGTCAAACCAGTGATGTCAGTCAGTTGCATAGAGAAAGAGAAATTAGTCTGTGTCAATTATACAGTGACCATCAAAACATGCCAAAAGCAACTTCACATTCCTCAAAGAAGTTGACTGATAAGATAGAAGAACAAATTACAGGAAAAAAAAGTAAAAATATACCATATTTACTGCTTGCTCCGGGTAGCCAGTAGTGGTTCACCCAATGATGCCTTTTAATGTCTGTTATAAGAAAAAGTATTTTTAGCTCGTACCACAATTACCCTTAATTCAATCTGCGAAGTTTTCACAGCTTCTCTTTAGGGAAAACCAATAAAATCTACAATGTCTGATCCATATCTGCCATTGAATGGCTAGTGAGTAGCTGAAGTGAGACAAAAAAATGTGTGCGTATGAGTCTGAGTTCAGAGGAAGCTGGGAACTCCTGGATCTTGGTAAAAACAAAATATAGAATTAAAAACATAGAATTTTAAAATTGTAACCTCACTTTGTACTTTCTTATAGAGTATATTACAAAAAATAGATGATAGTTTCCTAGGCTGAGTTTTTGCTTAGCTGACCTTTTAAAGGGAATTTTGTGCCTTTCTTGACAGAACTCTGAAAAAACCACAAGCATTACCTTGGGAGTAAACAGTTATGAAATTGCAGTTGGTCATTCCAGCAAGTGAGACAGAAAAGAAACTTGTTATGAGGCTTTGGTCACACAGTTCACTCTATGAGCAAAATAAAATGTTAAATATATTTTTTTTAAAGTTATATCTTTTTTGGTTCTTAGATGTCTGAGAAATTTTCATATTCTTTCTAAACTTGAAACCATTCTATTTCACTGGCTTGAAATACATGCACAAGTTCTCATTTTCAGATGATAACATAAGAAGTTATATGTTATTTTGTCCACTAGAGGGTACCCAAAATATTTCCAATATTGCAGTAGGAAGCATCAGGGGCTAAGAAAATAATTAAAATCAGGTCAAAATTAATGTTACCGTATTTAAAAAAAATACCAGCACCTATGTTTTATATAATACTTCGTGAAAATGAAATTAATTTTAATTTTCTGGAACAAATAAATTTCTTCAGCTGTACAATTCCTATATATATTTTTCATTATGAACTTTCTCTACACACTTTTGACTCCTCTTAATGTTATCATAAGAGAGAGGCCATGTTGGACTGAAATATTTAATGGTGTTTCTTGTGATGTGGGATTTCTACTCTGAATTGGAGCTGAAAGAAAGATCTAGTTTTGGAGTTATGGTGTAGGATTTAATCTAATTTAAATATCCTGGGTCTGAATTTGCAGAGGTTGGTATTTCAATATCTAATTTGTGATGATCCCTAAGAGGAAAAAACAAAAAAAAAAAAGTCTCAAAGTGTTACTAAAAAAATGCTTTGGCTTTTATATTAGTACTTCCTATATTTAACAGTTTTGTTGCTGCATAGCTCAGTTTTAAGGTGTTTGCGTTTGTTTTTGAAAGAGGGAATTGAAAAGACTCTTTCCCTCAAACTTAAAGCATTTACATAGACCTTTTCTCAATCCAGGATAATTACCTGTTCTGGTTTTCCGCACTACTGAAGCAAAATCTATCCTTCCTGTGTCACTTAAAAGTGGACAAGTTATGAAACAGAAATGCTTTCAAAATTGATTGTTCTTGCTAGTTTGAAGCATTAAACAAATTCAAGTAGGAAAGTACACCTCCTTTAACATTTATTTATTTATTTACTGATATAATCAGCCAAGGAGAGGTGGGAATATATCAACATTTGAAATCTTCACCAAGGTGAGTGACGGATGTGTTTTCTTGTTCAACTAGAAGGTAGCCAGCATGATGCAGAAGTTAGTGAATGGGAGTAGAATTCTTCAGTTTGTGTTATCATGAGGTCTATCATCAGTGGTCCCTTGTAGCTACAATATACACTATGTGTGATACATGATAATGAGTATATGTTTTGCATTGATCTGGAGAAACTAGTTTGTGGGATCCCAGAGAATACATCACACATTAAACACATTGTGTTTGGAAAAAAACACAACAAAACCAAATCAAACAGGCTTATTTGGAAATAGTTAATTCTTCTTTCTAACATGCGGAAATCCACAGCTGACTCTCCTGCAAAGCTTTGCTCATAGTGTTTACTATAATAAACCAATTTTAGGCATTTATTTCTGATTTGTGTATATTAAAAGTGGTTGAATTGGAGAACCTCCATCAATTAGCCCTCTAAATTCTGTCAATTCTCCAGAACAGATGTACTTCTAAAAAATAGGTCCTGTCAAATTCTTTTTATTTTTATTTCTTTCTGGTTTTTACTATCCTTCACAGTATTGTGGAAAACCTGGCTCTTTGGAATAGAGGCAATAATGAATTAATAGCAGCTTGTCTTTTGCTTCTGCCTTCATTAGCTAAGGTTGCTGCTTAAAAGTCAGATACTGAGATAAATCGCCCTACAAAAACAAAGAAATTAAAAAAATCTCAACAGTTAAGTTAAACTTCATGTGAAACTCCCCCAAAACAAGCTCACAGTAAACTGCAAGCTTAGCTCAGATGAGGCTGGCACAGAATTCCTGTTGAGTTTAAGATATTCAACTGTTCAAAGTACTTTCTTGACTAAGAAGCTAATGGAGGAGTCACTACTACTGCTTTCAGAGTCTACTACTACCAAGGAAACAGCGACTGAACAACATCCTGGTCATGCCTCCCTGTCTTTTAGTCTCACAATGTACTGAATAATGTACATGAACAAAAGGAAAATGTACTCTGCTCTTCTTCATCTAAAAAGAAACTGACTGACTTTCTTTGTTCCCAGTGAATGTCATTATATAGTCTCATTGCTAAATAACTTGTCTGAATTGACCTTCAGTAATTCAGCATACCTCAGTGCAACACATTAGCACACTGCATTCAGATTATCATCTGAAACACGCACATTAGAAAATAAGCTTGTCATTTGCGTTATCATATAATAGCAATTAGTCTTACAATGAGGGTTTATTTTGAATGTATCATTTGCATCACTGAACAGAACCTTGTATTCCTTACAAGATGATCAATGACAAAAGATCTAATCCATGGTGACTAGAAGGCAACAGGTAGGTTGTCTGACTTCTGTGAGAATTGGATTAGACTTTACAGGTTTTATTGAATAGAGGAAAGCCCTGGAATTGTTAATCCTTGAAATTCACTCGCTCCCTGGGAAACATTGCTGAGTTTTATGGTGTGATCCTATAGTCCTTATTCAGATCTTATATTCATGAAATCAAAGACAGAGTGAAACCACAGATCATATTTTTCAGCCCACTTACTTTCATCTCCTTTATGCAGAAGCACTTGTGAGACACAGTTTTAAAATGCGCTCAGTGTTGGCTTAATTATAATTTTCTAAAACCTTTGCAGTTAAAGATACAAAATGATACTTTTGTTGCTTTTTAACCCTCTGTTAGATCTCTAAAATAAGAAAGATGTTTCTAAAATGCATAAAAATGAGAGCAGCTATCAGGTATTCCTGCAATAAGAGAATTGCATGCAGATTTTCTGCACATAGACATTTTATGTCTGTTTTATGCCGACATGCCCATGAACATATTTTGATGTTCTACTTTCTGAGCATAATGAAGACATCTGAGACCCAAATTATTCCCTGTAAATATTTTGCACTCCGTCCCTTCTGGCTACTTGTTAATGTTCATATTCAAAGAGGATCACATTGCATTGCAGCCAAAAATACTATGAGCTTGATCCTGAGTAGCGCTTATCTCGGCACACTGCTAAGATTTGTGAAATGTAATCTTCTAGTATCTCTCTTAGTTGTTTTTATTTATTTTTCCGAGATCTGTTAGTCATACTTTAGTAGGTAAATGTACTTCCACTGTGCAAATGTGTATGTATATACACACAGGAATAGCAGTCCAAAAGTTCTTTTAAACTCAGTTCCTAACAAAAAATAGTTTTTTTCCTCCTCTCTAGGAGGAAAATTACAGCTACTAGGCAACATTCTGTTCTCCTGTCCATTTATTGGTTTGCTGGCCAAGTCTCAGTGCTACTGATCTGATACTCACTTCCTGGAAGGAGCAAATTTGTGTTTAATCTAAGCACTCTGCCCTTGCACGGATATGCCTGAGATTTCTGCTTTTTGCTTTGCCAAACTCCACCCAAACTTTCTTTCCTTTCAGGAAGAGTCTTGAAGGGTGTATCCTGTGAGTTTTCCTGACACCTGGCATGGAGCCAGCATAATATTGTTTTTTACAAATCTATCTAATTTCACCTTCAACATTTATTTATTTTCACATTAACCTCTTCCTGTTGATGGAAGCATGAAGTACTATGGCAGTGGGGATGTGATAGACAGTTCGTTGGGACAGATTTTTCTTCTTGTAGGAAATTCACTTCTTGCAGTTTAGTACTTTAATGTACATACATGAGAATGGCAAACTTTGTTCTACCTTAAATCCTGAATCTCACGTATGGGTATAAATCTTAATATGACTTTTTTTGTTATTTAATTCAAGTTCTCTTCCTCATGTTCAATAGTGGTGGGTTATCCTTGGCTGGCTGCCAGGTCCCCGCCAAGCTGGTCTCTCACCACCCCCCCCCCCCCCCC
>VZSF01005797.1:19945-102949 GCA_013398295.1 Chionis minor | reverse complement strand
CCCCCCCCCCCCCGCCAGAAGGACAGAGGGAGAAACTAAGATGAAAAAACTCAAGGCTTGAGAATAAGGATAGGGAGACTGCTTACCAATTACCAACATGGGAAATACAGGCTTGATTTTGGGAAGATTAGTTTAATGTATTGCCAATTAAAAATAGAGTAGGATAGTGAGAAACAAAAAACAAACTAAAATCACCATCCTTCCACCTCTTCCCCCCCTGTTCTTCTCATATTCCTTCTCTCCTTCACTCCCAACACACCTACCTCCCCTTCTCTGAGTGGTGCAGGAGGCACAGGGAATGGGGGTTGCACTCAGTTCATAACACTTTGTCTCGGACACTCCTTACTCCTCACACTCTTCTCCCGCTCCAGTGTGGGGTCCCTCACATGGGATACAGTCCTTCACAAACTGCTCCAACATGGGTGCTTCCCATGGACTTGCAGTCTTTCAAGAACTGCTCCAGCATGGGTCCTTTCCGTGGCATACAGTCCTTCAGGAATGGGCTTCTCAAGCAGGGGTCCCCCATTGGCCACAGGTCCTGCCACAGAGCATCTCTACCTGCTGTGGCCTGAGGTCGTCCACGGGCTGGATGTGTACCAAGGTCCTCCATGGGCAGCATGGGGGCAACCTATGTCACCCTGGTCTCTACCATGGGCTGCAGGTGAATCGCTGCTCCAGTGCCTGGAGCACCTCCCTCCCCTCCTTCACTGACCTTGGTGTCTGCGAGGCTGTTTCTCTCACATTTTTCTTACTCCTTTCTCCCATAGCTGCTGCACAGCATTTTTTTGCCCTTTCTTAAATATATTTTCACAGAGGCACTACCACTGTTGCTGATGGGCTTAGCTTTGGCCAGTGGTGGATTAATTTTGGAGGCAACACGAACTGAATCTGTGCAACATGAGGGCAATCCCAGATCTCTTCTCACAGAAGCCATCCCTGCAGTCCCCTGAGTACCAAAACCTTGCCACATAAACCCAATAAATCAATTAATCCCTTTTTTTTACTAATCCATACCGTATTCACCTCAAGATATGCATATGCACTCACATATATATGCAACTTCAGAATTATATATGCTACTATAATTCTCAAAAAAGTTGAGTTTCTTCAGGCAGCTCATGATCCAGGACATGTTTTAAGTTTTCTAGGCTTTCATAATTGCTATCACTTGGGTCATAAATAATCTGAGTATCAGGTAATTTTGCTTGATTGTACTTTAATTATCACTTTCTCATCATTCTTTTGTATCCTTTCCTATGTCATCCCAACCCAATTTCATCCCATCTTGTCCCATCCCATGCTTGGTTTCTGCTCCGCAGACTTAGTTTCATCTCAGACACTTTCATTCCTCTTGATCTTTCTGCGTTTCACTCGTGAACTTCACTTTCCCTGAGTCTTACAAGATCTTCCCATTGTTCATCTCATTTGTTGCAATCCTGAGTTCCACCTGACCCACCAGCATATTTTTATAAATAAAACAGTGCTTAGCCAAATAGATATAAGGTGACAGACATGGTGATTCTTGGATAGCAAACTTCTCCTTTATTCTGATGTGGGTTTTTTGTAATTATAGGTTGTTTCCCCCTGTTTTTTTTAAATTGCTAGACAAAGATTGACTGTTTATATATGGAAAAAGAGCACTTGACACATAGTGTGCCCCAGCTGTTATTATGACTTATGCAAAATAAATGTATTTGATGATATAAAAGAAGTGGGAGAGGTTCCAATCCAGTTGCGACATTTTTCCTTTGTGGTGGCTGATGACAGCCTCTTCTGGGTTTTTTTGCATTTTTCTACTATCTAGGGTTTTTTTGTTTGTTTTACTATCTTGTTCATTAAGAACACTTGAGCAGTGCAAAATAAATCCAGTAATATGTGGTCTTCCGAATGTGCTATCATTGTTTTAACAGAATATCCTTCCAAATTAAAAATATCCTGACTGGTGTATGTCCATCATCCATGAGATAACTCTACTTCTTAACTGATCTCATACACAAAGTATGTGCAAATCATACGTGCATAGCTTAATATATTGTTGTTTAGAGTGGGCTTTTAGATTTAGAGTTTCTCTTGATTTCATGATGAGGAAAAATGAGTCTGTTTATCTTTCTGATTTCATATAAATAAAAAGGGAATTGTCACTGTTTTTATAGAACTTCTCTATATATGTTTTTATAGAACTTCTCTATATATGTTTTTATAGAACTTCTCTATATATGTTTTTATAGAACTTCTCTATAAATGTTGGACTTTAACTCAGAGGCTATATAACAATACAGTGCCAGAGCATGGAGATAATTCAGCAAATTAAACTTTTGCCAGTGAAATGACTGTTCCTCATTTCCATTGCATGCATATAAGTGCAGAAAAAAAACTTATTTCCACTAATTATTAAAAGAAGATAAATAGTCTGAATGTGGAAACCACCATAGCATAGAAGTAATAGTCCAATGCTTTGGAAGGGTTAATAAAAATAAACATTCTTTATTTTTCAAAATACTGTGTATGTCTGAAGACATGAATTTCGCAAAAGATGCTAAGTTCTGTAAGTGTATTAAAATATTCTAATGGAGACAGTGAACTGTGAAAGAAGTTTTCTCTGAAATGAATGAAAAATAAGTGTATTCAATTTCACTGATATTTGTAATTCGTTGGAAAACAACATTAAAAACATCTGTTACTTAAAGCTGCATCAGCTTTAACTGGATACTATTTTTAACCCTCTCCCACTCTGCATTTTTCTAATCATTGATTTCACTAGGCATTGATTTCTGTGTGTAGGAACCCAGTAATATGATATTACTATACACTGCTACATTTTTAGAAATGTGTGGGTGTTTTATCATTCATAGCTTGCAAAGCAAAATCTTTACATGCACAGGAGGGTTTTGGTCAAATAGGTTAGCACAGATGATCTCTCAGAAGTTTAGGTGCTTAACCCCTTACTAGAGGTCATATGAAGGTTGAGAAAGAAGCCAGAGTTCTGTAACAGAATCATCACTTACTCTGACTGCTAATGGAAACGAAAAAATAATTATTTTTTCTTTTTGCTACCTGGTGTGGCAGGAGATGCAACGTGTCCTGTCCTCCTTTCTCTTACATTGATTGGGACAATGGCTTTTTCTTGGTGGTATGTTCATAGGTCTTTTTTAAGGAGGTCAGTCTTTTATAAGGAGATTCAGGAAGAACAGTCATACATGTCAAGGCAGGAGACCAAAGAGGTCAGTCCCTAAAGAAGACAAAGTAAAATAAGTCCATAAAATGAGATGGAGGGGATATCTCACAGGTTCTGCATGTAGATTCTTACCTTCCTAGAGAGATATTAGTACATGTTTTCTATGTTTTTCTAAGGCTGCATTACTAGTAGCTTCTTCTCTGAATTTTGATTTCTTAATCCTCTCTTTCCTATGCTGTTCTGCTTTCAAGAAAATCTGTAGTGTTTGTGAGTGAATCCATTGTTCACATTTCTATGTTCGCGGCCATGTTTATACCCTGCAGGTTTCATTCAGCTACATTTTGCAATGGTGCTCTACTTCTTACTGCTTCATAGTGCAAGCTCTAACTCAACAGATTTATTTTCCTCCTGGCTACATTTCCTTCCCTTTGGTTCTACTTGCCCACCCCTCTTGTTTTTGAAACTATGCTCTCTCATCAGCACTTGTACTGTTAGTAAGGTAGCTGAAATGAAGGCCTAAGATTTTTTTGTCTGTCCTGTTTTCCATTTGCTCCTCTGCAAAAGATAGCTTTTCTGAAATACCACCAAAACTACTGTTGTGTTTCAGCAGTAGGGCAACATCATCTGATGCAGCTGCTGCCTTCAAGTCTCTTCAGATTAAATTACATTAATTTACTGCAGGATCATTATAAAGCCATTCACGGATGCTTGTATACTCAGAAATCACATTTACCAGCTAACTAAATGGATGAATGAAGAGGAAATTACAACTTTCTTCTCTGAAATCATAGGCTTCTTCCACTTGAACAACAAGAGAATTTCTACTAGCGGAGGACTATTAGAAGGCATACATTGGAGCTCCACATCATTTCTATAATGACCACAAACCATGTGAAATACATTGATTTAAAATTTTATTAAAAATCTAAACCTTGGAAGAGATTCCTAAGGAAAATTACAAATGGTATCACAGTATCACAAAGAAGGGAGTGTAGAGTGAACACCAGCAACAAACAACAGAGACTAGAGAGGAAGGATCAAAGGGAGATTAAAAGAGCCAAATTTATGCTATTTCAGTAAAAATGGATTGCATGATTGTTCTCCAGGAGGGCTTTAGTAGTAGAAAGTTAGTTCTATGTAATACAGAGGGAGTACATATAGGAGCAGTTAGATAAAATAAAAAAATAACACCACCAAAATGTAGGTTACATATTGTGAACCTTTTCCTAGCAGCAAAAGATCCATTAAAATGTCTCAGATTTATACTCTGCAAAAAAGTTCAAGAAGCATCTAGTTTCTACTCATAATTATATTTTATTCACTAATTTTGAGGAAACGTTGAAATGCTTCCACAATGGTTATGTAGGACTTTGAAAACAAGACCGCGTAAAGTACCAAAACTGGCAAGGATAGATAACATACTGTCAGTGTGCTAGGTAATATGATTTAATAAATCTATTCCACTATTCATTTCCATTGGGTTATGAGAACTTAGATAGAACAGATAGATAGAATACAAGATAGATAGATAGAGAACAAGATAGACTCATAGAACCACAGAATCATAGAATACTTTGGGTTGGAAGAGACCTTTAAGCATCATCTGGTCTAACCCCCCTGCAATGAGCACGGACATCTTCAACTAGATGAGGTTGCTCAGAGCCCCGTCCAACCTGACCTTGAGTGTTTCCGGGGATGGGGCATCTACCACCTCTCTGGGCAACCTGTTGCCACTGTTTCAACACCCTCAGTGTAAAACATTTCTTCCTTCTATCTAGTCTAAATCTACCCTCTTTTAGCTTCAAACCATTACCCCTCGTCCTATCGCAACAGGCCCTGCTTAAAAGTTTGTTCCTGTCTTTTTTATAAGCCCCCTTTAAGTACTGAGAGGACACAATAAGGTCTTCCTGCAGCCTCCTCTTCTCCAGGCTGAACTCCTCCCCACCTCTCTCAGCCTGTCCTCATAGGAGAGGTGCTCCATCCCGCTGATCATTTTTGTGGTCCTCCTCTGGGCTCACTCCAACAGGTCCGTGTCTTTCCTGCGCTGAGGGCTCCAGAGCTGGATGCAGTATTCCAGGTGTGGTCTCAGCAGAGCGGAGTAGAGGGGCAGAACCACCTCCCTCAACCTGCTGGCCACACTTCTTTTGATGTAGCCCAGGACACGGTTGGCTTTCTGGGCTGCAAGCGCACATTGTCGGCTCATGTCCAGCTTTTCACCCACCAGTACCCCCAAGTCCTTCTCAAGCCCTTCACGCCCCAGCCTGCAGTGATACCAGGGGTTGCCCTGACCCAGGTGCAGGACCCTGCACTTGGCCTCGTTGAACTTCATGAGGTTCACACGGGCCCACTTCTCGAGCTTGTCCAGGTCGCTCTGGACTCCATCCCGTCCCTCAGGCATGTCAACTGCACCGTTTGGCTTGGTGTGGTCTGCAAACTTGCTGAGGCTGCCCTCAATCCCACTGTCTGTGCTGTTCATGAAGATATTGAACAGAAGTGGTCCTGGGACAGACCTCTGAGGGACACCACTTGTCACTGATCTCCATCTGGACATTGAGCTGTTGACCCCTACTCTCTGGATGCGACCATCCAACTAATGCCTCATCCACCACACAGTCCACCCATCAGATCCTTACCTCTCCAATTTAGAGACAAGGATGTTGTGGGGGAGTGTGTCAAAAGCCTTACAGAAGTCCAGATAGATGACGTCTGTAGCTCTTCCCTTGTCCACTGATCTAGTCACTCCATCATAACTTGTATTGCTGTGGCCGACTGAAGGACTGGCACTGAATGATTCATTATACAGCCATGTCACAAAAATAACCATCTCTTTGCAAGGTATAGAATATCATTGGTTTCCAGGATGCAACAGATAGAACAAAATGCAGAGTTTTCTGGGTGAGGACATAATTTTAAAAGAAGCAGAGATTGTCAGAAATGCTAAAGTCACAGGCCAGCATTTGTCCAACTAATGCAAGAGAGGAGTGAACTGTTGACTCATAGCAGTGATAGGGATTGAGAAAGAACCTGGTGGCAGCTTGAGAAATTAATGCTGATCTTTTTCCATGCTGACAGTAGAATAGGAAAGTCATGGAAGGGTTAATAGGAAAAGTGAAAAGTTGACTGAATTTGAAGTAGCTGACAAAGCAAAACTGGGGATAAGAAAAGAAGTATTCACACACCCCAATCCAGAAAGGAAAAAGAATAATTAAAGCTTAGAATATATCATTGCAGCACCAGTTGTGGAACAGCAAGATGTCTCTTTAAGTTAGGCATAAAACCACCAGACACAGGTAATTGATTTTGTATAAATACTGTTAAGGAAGCTACAGAATCTACATTTCTGAGTGGCTTTATTATAAATGCTATAGGATTCTTGAGATTCATTAGGAGGGAGGATCCGTAGATCTTTTTAAAGACCATCTGTTTTGGTTCTGGGATCATCACCTTGTCAGCTTGTGAGGAACGCTGTGTTCATGAGAAAATAACAAATACAGTATTAAAATTCGTAGGATGTGTTTTTCTGATTAATAATGCAGATGCCTTACTTTCCTCATTTCAGAATCTGTTTCAGGAGACAATTGAAGTATTTCATTCCATTTTTAAGATTTTTGTTTCTTTGAAGAATGCTGTCTTGAAACCAGGAATAGTTTTTTTGCAGATCTAAGGTCTGGTTAATTTTTTTCCTCCAAATCAGGGATTCCGCCCCCCCCAGCTTTGATTTATTATTTGTCTCTAGAAACCTGACTTGAACACCTTGCAAAACAATATTTACAGAACTGTCACCACTTTGCGATTTATACAATGTAGGTTATGTGATATGTGCAAAATACATTGACGTTATTTGTGGGTTTTTTTTCAAACTGCAGAAAAATAAAAGACCTTGATGTTGTTGCAAAACATTACTGAAGCAATTTTTTTGTTATTAATTTTTATTAAGGCAGAATAAACATAAAACTTTGAAATTTTTCATGTAAAAATATGCTTTAAATGTAACAGCTTAGTATTTGAATCATACGAAGAAACCTTGGAGGGGCAGTAGGGGATCTCAGCTCATGGTTTGCATATGGGCACAACACATTTCTCATTAATGTTAATTGGATTTATAAGCCTGCATCAAAGGAAACACATAGGCTTAAAAGTAACATTCAGCCATGCTCAGATCTCACTCCTCCTTTGGCATTTTGTGCATTTTCCTAGAGTTTTTCTCAAACTCTGTTTTGAACTAAACATAAGTTTACTGTGGAGCATAATGATGCATGGTTTAATCACTTTATCAAGGTCAGCATAACTAGTCCACTTACATAGAGACACTTGTTTTCTAGACATATTCTGCATGCTCTGTTATGATTCACCTATAGGCATTTTTCTGAATTACATTAAGAAATAAAAAGATTTCTGTGCATTTGCCCCGAAACCACTGTCACTCTAGTTCGAGCAGAAGCAAGGAAAACAGATAGGTGGCTTCCTCAGCATCTCATAGCCCACCATCCCATAACCTTCACCCTTCTTTTGACACTGGAGATTGGGGTAATTAGTTCTTCTAATGTAATAATCCAGTTGTGGATCCATCCACACAGCATGTGTCTTGAAACAAATGTTATAAAACAGCAATGCATCTGATTGGGAGTATAGTCAAGTATATATCTTTATCTGTAATTACATGAGCACATTATGAGTCTGCAGTAGTCAGGATCCTATCAACATTTATATTGATATCTATTTATACTCCTTAGGCAAAGAGAAACCCATTGTTATCTTGATCCCAGGAGCAGAATGAAACAATGGCACTCGCTGGTGGTTCCTTTGATTGACCATCAGCAAACGGCTTCCCAGAAGCACTGGGCTGTACCGTGAGAGAGAGGAAGAGAATTCTTTGAGGCCAACTGCTGACCCACAGCTGCAATTATGGCTTTGCAGCACTGGGCAGTCCTGAAGGGGAGGCTATAGCCCTCATGTGTCCTGCCATCCAGCAAATAGGAGTAGGAGTCTGTTCAGAAGGCAGACTGCTTACCTACGGAGGTGGTTGTAGAAGTACCTGCACTTCTGCAGATGCACGCAGCAGTTCCCGATGTATTGTGCAGCTAATACAATTTCCACAACAGGTTAGGATTTAATGCAGAATGAAAAATAAGAAAAAAACCTCCCCCAGCAATAAAGCTACATGCACTGCCTACAGGTTTTGGATTGCAAATCAATTTTAATTGTAAACCCTCTTGTCAACATACGACAGCTTACTAAAACTTGCCTAGTTACATTTCATTGTTGAACTTGTATAAAACAGATCTGGAGTATATACTGAACTCTTCTGCAGAGCTCCTTACACCTTTATAAGTTTAAAATTACTGGTCATAATTTTTCCTCCCAAATGGTTCTGGATGTTTAGATCCTCTGTGTGTGACCTCTTACCGTCCTGTTGAAATCAGGAGAAACTTTCCCATCCACAGTGAGTGAACAGCATCCCCAGCAAGCAGTTACGCCAGCAGTCTTTGCAGGCTTCTAATGCTTTGTAAGTCTTTTAAGCAAGGTGATACCTCTCTGATTTATTTTTGTAAGACACAAACTGATCTTCCAAAGTACTTCATGCAATACAGACATTTGTCCAAACAGCATAAGATGAGAGTGTAGGTAATGCATTGCATTTGTTGTAGAATGCAGCACAATTGTGTAAGGAGACAGGTTCAAAATTGTCGTTGCACCATACAGTACTCTGTTCCTATGTTGGTGATTACCAAAAGGATCAGACATTTTTTCCTTTCAGCTCTAGACCTAGTTTGATTAATTTATGCTTTCAGCATGTCTGGAGTGTTGTCAATCAAGGACTAAATATAAAGCCACCATTTATTTGATTCAGCCCACATTCTTTATGTACCATAATCAAATGAATGCATGTCATATTTCTTTTCAGCAATTCTGCAATTTGCTAAGCATTTTAGCAACTCTTATTTTGATAACAATTGAGCCTTGAATCTTTGATGGCTTTGGGTCTGAGTCTTCATTACAGCTTGTGCTTTAAGAGCTGAGTTGATAGGACCACAGATAAAATTCTCAGCTGGGGTTTGGACAGCCTTCTTGGCAAACTTCAGTGTCACTGTAATGAATAATTCTCAAATTTTGCTGTGTTAAATGTTCAATTGCAAGAAGACTTCCTATGGAAATTCACTTTTTTTTTTGGTGACACTTTCAATTTTGATTTGTTTACATATCATCCTAGTCTCAAGAATTTTTTTTAAAATTCAAATACAGATGTTCCATGCTAACCTGGCTTTCTGATTCAAAGATATGACTTTTTACTTTTCTGTCCCACAGCTCCCTTAGAATTTTGTGTTTGGATATTTTTTTCCACTTACATTTTAAAAAAGTGGCACAATTTAGAATCTATGGAAAACAGTTTTTACAATTACAACCAGAAGGTGGGGGATGAGGTAGGATAGGTCCCTTTATAAAAGGCAAAGCACAACGTTCAAGTGAAGATGGCACAGATGTGCACCTCAAGATCAAAAAGAAAAAAATATGATGGGAAGGGAAGAGTTGTTGGTTTTATGTCCATGAAGAATTCTTCCCAGGGTGCACCGGTGCATCTATTGTAGATCTGCCTATATTTATACTGACAGCTTTAGAGATATTTATGCAGGTGAGCATCTGTAGATAAAAGATGCAGCAGGCAGCTGTGAGGTGAAACAAGGTGGCAAGATGCTCCCATCATAATTACATATTAACATAATACATAATAATGTAGAAAACGGAAGGAGTTTTTCAGACATTGGGCAGCAGGCTCTCCCCTCCACCCACAGGACTTTGATAACATGCACGTCCGTCTGTGCAGAAGTTATCTATGGCAAAATGGGTTTACTTTTTTAAGCTTATTATTAATTTTACTGGTGAAATGCTAAAAAAATCTAATTTACGAAATGTCAACCCAACATTAGATTCAGATAGACAGGATGTTGTTTTTATTTTTAGTTGGTGTAAGATGAATAATAACATATTAGTTCGTTGATATGATCATCTGTCTTTTCTTGTAGAATCTTTTAAACCACAGAACAATGTAAGTTCATTCAGCTTCTTTTCTGTTTTTTAAGGATGACAGAAACTTATATATAATTTCATCACCTACTTCTGCAGTCAACAGCACCTTCACTGCTGAAAACTGACCTTCATTTCTCTCAGAAAACACCATCATAAATCCATTTCACTGTTTGATATGGTTGGTTGAATTACAAATTATTGCCTTAGCTACGGTCTGATTTCAGGCAACACTATGGTCGGCCTAGGTGCCATCACTGGGCATCTCTGTCTCACAGGTGGTTGTCACAATAAATCCACAATGATTAAACTGGTTGGTTAAAGTTACAGTCCATTTTATGCACACTGACCTACCACATAATGATAAGGCAATAAATGTAGTACAACTTGAGCTTTATACCTGTGTCCTTATCATGACATTATTTAATAATATTGAAAGTGAACACATGTAAACACTGTAAGAATGTGAGCTACCGGTCTAGTTCTACAAGATCTCTCCATGAGGAGGCTGATGGCATCACAACAGGCCATTCATTACAAGCTTGTTGCTGATGTCACTAACATTAGGTACACTTTGGTGTATTTTCATCAATGTGACTAAATCTATTCCTATTTTACATCAGTGCCACTCAGGTCATAGTTTGTTTCCACAGTACTGCACTACTTCTAATATTCATAACATGAAAAATATGATTGCAGGATATTATAATTGTCATAATTCTGAGATCTACCGTAGTCACTATCTAGGGACTCCCGAATTATCCTTTTGGTGAAAGACAAAGGCAAGACTTGCTGTGTTAAAGTATGTTTAATCTTTCCTAATCTGATAGCCATTTGTGAGTTGAAGGAATTTTAGTGTTATCCTGGATTTCTTTTTCTTCTGTAGAGGTTAAAAAGGAAAATATTTGTTCAAGATATCTAAGGCTTTTATTTTCTTCCCCACCGCCCCAAAGATTTCTGTATCTGTTTTCCTGGAATTCAGACTGGAGTGAATAAGTTTCTTCAAACTGGCAGACTACTAGCCAGACTCTTTGGGCTACAGAAATAAAATAAAATAAGCCTACAGCGAAGTCTGGTAATGTCAACAAGTCAAACAGAAATTTGTACCTCATGTGCATTAGAGTGTCAAGACCTGAAACTGCCTTCCATTTCATCACCAATCAATGGCATCTTTGAGATTCGGATGGAGGCTGAACCTTTGGACACACCAGAGACCTCTGAAGCAGTCTCAGTAGCAGTTCATGAAAAGTGAAAATTATCTCCCCCAAAATAAGGATGGAACAGAGATATACTACACGTTCAAGAGAGAGTAAGCTGTCTATTACTCCTTACAGTGTTACAACTATTGAGTACATAGCACAAGAATTTCTGTGACTAGAATTCCTGCTTAGATGCTTTGGAGGACATCAAGTATTCAAGGAGTAAACTCTGCAATTTAGAATACATAGTGACCATGGACATTCAGTACCCTGTCATTAATATATCTGCTGCTTCATGCATCTCTGGAAAAAACAAAGCTTTGACTGAAGAAAAATCTTTAAGAAATTAATTTTAAATCATTCTTGAACAAAACGGCATAGGTTCTAAACTGTTAAGTCATCGGAGGGCTGCATCACATGCTGTGCATATTGTCTATATATGTGAGAACAGTGATGAATCATCATCCTGAATGGACTCTTCAGGTGATCCTCTATATCTTGAAAATAACTAGGCTGAGAATCTAATGCATTAAAATGAATTCTTTAATAATGACTGGCCATATCATGTATGTCCAGATTTTGATAAATCTGAATCAATGTCTGTCTTTCAGTCTGTCTGTTCTCCATCCATTTATGTTGTTTCCTGCATCAGAGGTAAACTGATACATTAGTCCAGCTTTCCCATTCTGTGCACTTTAAGTATACCTGTAGACCTTTTAAGTATACTTGTAAACTTTCCTAGAACATAATCAAGGATCACAAATTATCTTTGGATTTTTAAAATAATAATTTAATTTTTAAGAGCCTTTAATATCTTGAAAAGAATTTTACGGCACAATTTAAAAAATAATGGCATAGTTATTAACTTCTACTAAATTCTGCAGAATTTTAGAAGAGTTTCTGAGTTATATCCATGAGCTTTCCTCTGTGGTTTTTTTTTTCTTTTTCATTTTGTGTGTTCCTTGTTTCAATAATGAGAGAAATCTTTCTAGTAGGAGAATCATTTTGCCAGTGATATTGAAGTTCTAAATTCTACTCCCTGCATCACAATTTTCTTTCAGTAAGACTTGGGCAAGTCTTGTTTTTTGAGTTCTTTCCCAGAAAAATTCTTTATGTGAGTATTATTCCATTTCAAAGGCCTATTGCCAGTATATACTTTGCACATTCATTCAGGCACTTTTGTATAGAGGCGGTATGATTATTTAAGACTGAAAGTGCTTTTTTGTGTCCAAAGCACAAGAACTAACCATTTACATGAAAGAATTTCTTACAGAAGGACTGTACATACTTGCCCAGTTATTGCAGGATGCCTTTGGTATGCCAGAAGACACACTTATTCTTGCTCCTTTTCTCATTAATTCTTCTCAGAGGCATCCAAGCTGGAAGACCTCTGTCTGTAGCATTTGCACTGCTGGATCTGCAGAATGAGGCTAAAATCTTACTGAATGAGGCACTGAACAAACAGCTATTGGAAAATAATATCCTGAGATTGTCTTTGTCACACTCCGTCCCGATATCCTTGTCTCTAAATTGGAGAGGTAAGGATCTGATGGGTGGACTGTGTGGTGGATGAGGCATTAGTTGGATGGTCGCATCCAGAGAGTAGGGGTCAACAGCTCAATGTCCAGATGGAGATCAGTGACAAGTGGTGTCCCTCAGAGGTCTGTCCCAGGACCACTTCTGTTCAATATCTTCATGAACAGCACAGACAGTGGGATTGAGGGCAGCCTCAGCAAGTTTGCAGACCACACCAAGCCAAACGGTGCAGTTGACATGCCTGAGGGACGGGATGGAGTCCAGAGCGACCTGGACAAGCTCGAGAAGTGGGCCCGTGTGAACCTCATGAAGTTCAACGAGGCCAAGTGCAGGGTCCTGCACCTGGGTCAGGGCAACCCCTGGTATCACTGCAGGCTGGGGCGTGAAGGGCTTGAGAAGGACTTGGGGGTACTGGTGGGTGAAAAGCTGGACATGAGCCGACAATGTGCGCTTGCAGCCCAGAAAGCCAACCGTGTCCTGGGCTACATCAAAAGAAGTGTGGCCAGCAGGTTGAGGGAGGTGGTTCTGCCCCTCTACTCCGCTCTGCTGAGACCACACCTGGAATACTGCATCCAGCTCTGGAGCCCTCAGCGCAGGAAAGACACGGACCTGTTGGAGTGAGCCCAGAGGAGGACCACAAAAATGATCAGCGGGATGGAGCACCTCTCCTATGAGGACAGGCTGAGAGAGGTGGGGAGGAGTTCAGCCTGGAGAAGAGGAGGCTGCAGGAAGACCTTATTGTGTCCTCTCAGTACTTAAAGGGGGCTTATAAAAAAGACAGGAACAAACTTTTAAGCAGGGCCTGTTGCGATAGGACGAGGGGTAATGGTTTGAAGCTAAAAGAGGGTAGATTTAGACTAGATAGAAGGAAGAAATGTTTTACACTGAGGGTGTTGAAACAGTGGCAACAGGTTGCCCAGAGAGGTGGTAGATGCCCCATCCCCGGAAACACTCAAGGTCAGGTTGGACGGGGCTCTGAGCAACCTCATCTAGTTGAAGATGTCCGTGCTCATTGCAGGGGGGTTAGACCAGATGATGCTTAAAGGTCTCTTCCAACCCAAAGTATTCTATGATTCTGTGGTTCTATGAGTCTATCTTGTGATTAGCTAGTACATTTTATAGAGCTTGTATAAATGTTCAGATAGAATCTTTACAATCCTATGATGTAGTTACAAAAAAGACTTGAATGGATATGTTCTGAGCATTTTTTTATCAGATTTTTCAACTGCCTGAACCGTGCATTTTGCTGAGCCTTTGTTCTCAAGGTCTAAAGACCCTAGTGGCATTAGCACAGAGACCAAGATTTTGTGTGCTGACAACCTGCCCCTGTGTAAACAATCCTTTCTTTTTAAAGCCCCCTTAACTTGTGCTGGAGATGAAACACCTGAGAAACTGCTGCCAGGAAATGCAAACAGACTTTTGTTGGTTAGTTGTTCTTGTTGCTTTTTCCTCAAGTAATTTTTTTATAGTGGCTAATACATACGATTCTCACATTCTTCTCACAAGATAATTTTATGCATTCTTAAGACCATCATTGAAATATCACAGTCTTGTTTCAAAATGCTTGGCGGGCACTTTTAAAGCCGTTGTCCTGGTTCCGGCGGGGATAGGGTTAATTTCTGTCGGGGGACACAGGTATTCCATGCCACGTGGCGCCATGCCCAGTACTTAAGTGGGAGCTACCCGGAGCAGCGGTTTGGAAGTTGCCTTAGGAGCGGGCTGCGGCTTCCCGGACCGGTAGGTGGGAAGGTGACTCTGTTTGTACGTTCCTCCACCAGTGCTAGTGGTGTTGTACTAGAGCACAATTTGAACCTCGTAGCGTGTCAAAAACCTTTGAATTCAGAAACTCGTACTGGGATTACCATTCTGTACAAATAAGATGTGTTTTTTTACCCTCAATCATAGGTAGTATCTGACAAATTTAATATCAAAGTATTTAGTATCTGATGATTAAATAAATTAATTCATCACATCTCTACTCTGTATAGTGTATTGAAATAGAAGCTGTGCAAAGCCTCTCCTTTTTCACACTCCTGTCTCTCCCTAGTAAAAAATTCTCTGTTCCTCAGGAGTTTTGGAAGTTCTCTCTGTTTCTTTTTTTTTTTAAATACACCAGCAGACCTTTGATTAAATAAGCAATGATTTAATGTAAGCAGAAAGAATAAGGCTGTTTAAAAACAATAAATCAAGCCCCAGAAATGCAAGCATATTTTATGGATTAATATCTGGGATATGTTAATTGATGTACTATCTTGTGAGTTTCAAGAACATGTGGATTATTCTATCTAAAATGAAAGCATGTGTCATTATCTCCAAGAGTTCCCAGAAGCCCAGTAACAGTGCTAAATGACAGCACAGTGTGGATGTGAAGCAGCTGTGAATAGCTGTTTAATACTACCACTCCAGACAAACAACGTAACAAGAACTAGCTTGACTCAGAAAATATCCATGGCATTTTCTGTTTATTTTTCTGAATCATCAAAAATAATAATAATAGTAATAAAAAGCCCCAAGCCCCTCACCTCTCTTCTTGCATCCTGGCATTGCGTCGCCTTTGTCATGTGCGGTTTTCATGTTGCAGAAATAATTCATCTTGCTCTTTTACGTCTTGCTGACACAAGCATGTATGTGAGCTACATTATTAAACCAGTTGTCTCACCTGACTGGACTTTAAGGCAGAATTTACTTCTAGCGAAGTGAAAAATGTTTCACCTCAACGGGGAAGACCCGTCTGCTTGGCTGTGTGTAAAATATGTGCAGGAATACATGCAGCTTCTGCGACTGCCCAGCTGACTTTTCTTTGTGCTGCTGTGGTACGATTGCACTCTCCACCAAAGTACTGGAAACCTTCCTAAAGCCAAACAAGTGTCATGAAAAGCAGGAAAGAGTAAGCTTAGCTTTTACAGATGTTTCTTTCTGAACTGGTTCGCAAAAACATTGTCCCTCTACCTAAAAGCTGTCTTTTGTTGACTGCTTTATGCCTCTCACTTGCTGTTGGTGGTTGTGCTCAATGCAGCACGTTGACAGGAGCGGTTTGGAGCTCACAAGGGAACTGAGGAAGGATCAAGGAGATTGATAGAGCTAAGAATCATCCCTCAGATGACTGGAATTGTAGCAAGAGTTGGTGGGTGGCTGAGTGAGGGCGGTATCACATTGCTTAAAGCATAAGGGGTGTTTACCTTCCATTTCCAAAGAGTTATATATTGTTTTAAGCACCAGTGAGAAAACACTAAAAATGTTTCAGAGATAGGTAAATTAATGTTTTGGAGACAAATAAATGTTGAATATAGAAACAGCGTTATTCCTTTGACCACCAAATTTTTTATCTACTTGTTTGGCAAGGGTCATGCTTTGCCTACCTACTGAGTTCTTGCTCTTGATTTTACTCAGAGGTTTGCATCAATCTTTACAAGGTGACTTCTGTATCCTCTTCATTTCACATAGCACAGAAAAAAAAAAAAGAACAAAATCTTTTTTTCTTCTGTATTAAGTGCACTAAAGAAAATAAGGAGACAGAATATGCGTATTGATTAGTAAATGTTCCTCCAAGATATCTTATGGCAAGATAAGGTGGAAGGATAAATAAAGAATCAAGCATGCCTTTTCCTTTGTTTTAATAGAAAGCTGGAGATACCTTAATCTTTTAGCATTGACAGACAGGTGAGCATTTTTCTATACGTAGGGACCTGGATGGTTACTTCTGGTTTTAGATGACACTGAATTTCATGCATTTATGTTGTGTTTTGTGGTGGTTGCCCCAGTGCCCTGGACTAGTGGGTTGTGGTGTTTAGGAGATAGAATGGTCCTGCTGCAACCAGATCTGCAGAGGAAAGAAAGCCTAAACTGCAACAGGTGGTTCCCTACTTGTCTTTACTTCATCCTGTAACCCATGTGGAGGATAGATAAGACATGCTCTCTTACTGTTGTAGTGATAGGTTAAGGTTACATACCTTCTAGTGACAAACCCATTAAACAGAAGACAAATATTCTGTAGCAAGGTTTGCGTGTGTGTGTCAAGACTTGTGTTGTTCCTGTAACTTAGAAGCCCTAGGGACAGACAGAAATGGGGAAGCTCACCCTTATCTTGCTTTGAATAAAAATATGCTGAAGTTCTGGCTGGTACCAGAGAAGATTCATGTTTGGGTCAGTGTGGAACTCCATTGATTTGGTTGTGATGAAAAGTGTGTTAGTAAAAAACATGGTGTTTACATGTCTCTTAAGCTTTCATGCTTTCATCCCAGTAAATTTTGAATAACTGTCTACCTGTGCATATGTCTACCTGTATTAACAAGGCCTAAAGCTTCTGCCAAGAGATGGTTTCGGACCATTCAGACAGTGACCTAGAAGAAAAGTTTAGCCCTGGCCAGAAGACATCTTCCAAAACATTACCTACTGTTTTCTGAGGAGTAAAGTACCAAACACCACTGTACCACCCAAGCAGGCTATGATACCACCACACCACTGCTAGCAAGTGAGAAGAAGGGAGTCACTCAAAGCCCCTCTAGAAATTGTTCTTTTAGACAGGCATTGGCATTGCCTTTCACATGAGTGAAGTCCTGAATGGCCCATGGAGTCTCTGGTATTTCTTAGGTTTGGGATAGGATTTCCTGGACTTGCTGATGTGCTGGTTAGAATTAGGTTTTTTTCTTTCCTTTATTAGATTGTTAGATATGAGATGGAATGTTGCATATACTCCAAGAGTAGAGATATGTTTTGGGGCTTCTATTCCTTGATGTTTTCCCTCTCTTTTGAATATTCTGTCTGTATTGATGGGAGGTAAAAGCAAACATTAGTTCAATGGATCTGTCAGATATTTAGCATGTTAACCTGGAAAAAGAACCCAAATATCTCTTCTAATCTGAACCGAAGAGAATTTCTGTACTACTGTCCCAAGAGCTTGATTCAATAAACTTTGCTGTGCAGGGTTGCTGGGCCTAAAGCTGATGGGAAAACTGGTCTTCTTGGAGCTAACCTCCAAGACAATGCAGAGTGAAAGACTTGCACAGTGCATGTTTTTGGCCCTGGAAAGTAGTCTTTGTCAAGCATATCCTGAGTCCAGCCCATCAGTGGGAGCTGTGTTGATTCTCAAGAAAAATTGGAAATTACAGGCTGGCAATAAGAGCCAAAATGTAGAAGTTTATGCAGTGAGAGAGAAACTAGGGGAAAAAAGAAATTGCAGTAAATCACTTACAGATAGGATAAAAGCCTTGGAAAGTGGCTGAAGTTCACCACATTTCTTTACCTTTTCTGAATCCTTTTTACATCTGTCTTGTCTCTCTCCTTTCATTCTTTGGCTCCTAATTCCTCTTTTTTCTTTCCAATCCCCTTCTTTCTCTTCATAACCTATCTTCCAGCTTGCCTTCAGCCATCTGTGTTTTCCTTCATTCCCATATGTATCTGTGGAAATCCTGTATGTTCTGCTCTGGGTGTTGGCATGAAAGAATTTACTCAAATTTTGCTCACTGGAGCACCAGCTCCACTCAGCTATCAGAATTTGAGTACATTTCTATTGTTAACTCCCTCCTAGTCTTATGCATGGTGGTCACGCTGTGTAGACCACCAGGTCACTGGCTGTACTCTTTGTCAGGGAGCAGGGAGAGTGGGGTTGCTTCAGAAAGGAAGACCAGCCAGGAATCAAAGCCATGTAACTTGGCCAGGGATAGCACCATCACCACTCAAGGTGCAGTTCCACATCTCCAAGCAGGGTGAGCAGAGCAGGATTGATGACAGCAACAGGTTTTAAACAGTTCAACAATCACTGACCAAAAGGAAGATGGTGAGTTCATTAAGGAAGCTCAGCATCCGTAGAAGATGTGTCCAGACACATATCTAACTACAGCATATCTTCAGGCCAGGCCTCGGCATAAATGGAGATCCTGAGCAAATGGGGAGGGGGTTTTGTGTGAACTTCAGGTGAGGCTGGTCAAGGCAATTAAAGCTTATTGATGCGTATGCTTTTGGTGTTGAAGGAGAGGTTAAGCTGTCCAAAACTGGCATGCAAACTTCAGCAGGTATACAGAGTTCAGCTCACCGGTTTCACTCCTTCCAATGTCTTTTCCTCACTCATTGACTCAGTTTCAAACTATTCTTTGCCCATTTGGACCACAGGCCCCAGAGTCTTTATGTACCCTGCATACCCATCTGCTGATTCAGATCTTTGCGTATTGCAGTTAGCTAAAAAGGTGATGAAAAGTCAGAAACCTTCATTTTCCAAAACATTTATTTGAATGAATTTAGGTCTTCTTAGGGCCTTTTTTTATCCCTATTCACTCCTCAGAGCAGCCAGGCACCAGTTCAATCTGCATAGTAAATTAGAACAATTTCACAGCACATGGTCATTTGGAGGAAATAAACTCCCCATTGGCAGCCCTATGGTTTTTTCTCAAGTTAAGTAATTTTAAATTTGACCTTGGTTGGGATTCTTCAAAATAAAAGGCTAGAAAGAATGAATGAGTGAAAAACTGGGCTCAAAAGCTAGTAGTCAATAGCTTCTACTTTACCTGAAGGCCGGTTACAAGTTCCCCAGGGTCTATTCTGGGACCTA
The DNA here is from genome assembly GCA_013398295.1 of Chionis minor. NCBI lineage: Eukaryota > Metazoa > Chordata > Aves > Charadriiformes > Chionidae > Chionis > Chionis minor. The sequence continues at coordinate 83,472 of VZSF01005797.1, read as the reverse complement.
CCTTGTTTATTATCTTTATAAATAACCTGGAAACAGAATGTAGTTCCATCAAGTTTGAAGATGACACCAAGAGAGAGGGTGACGTTCATATGTTTGAGGGCACGCTGCCTTTGAGGAGGTTACTGAGAGAGCCAGGATCTTTATGGAGGTGCATGGTAGGGAAGCAAGAGGCAATGGTCATATGTTGAATCAGGAGAGGTTCAAGCAGCATATAAGGAAAAAAATACCCCTAAAAGTAACTAAATACTGGAACAAGTGGCCTAGCATTTCAGGACCAGACTAGCCAAAGCCCTGTGTCTGGTCTAAGTTCAGTACTTATCTTGCATTGAACAAGGCATCCCAGGGTCCTTTCCAGCCTGCATGGTTCTGGGATTCCAGTGGCATTTTCCCCAAAGGTTGTTGATTATAGTTCTATAAAGGGAAACCAGCAGTGTTGTGAGCTCTTTAGCTCACAGAATTCTTCACAGTTACTGCTCAGGATGATGCAGAATGAGACCTTCAGCCTGAGGAGCTGAAACTTACTGATTGTGATTTCCTAACAGGTCTCCTAAGCAGAATTCTGTGGTGTTAGAAAGGTCCTGTAGGGAGCTGAGGGTGTAGTCAGCTGTAGTCCTGCACTGAACTTACAGTAAGTAATTTGGTGAGATGTTTTAATTGATTTTTTTTCTTTTTAAAAATTGTATTACAGTTGGCATTGATTGTGGTGAATAGGGAGTTTATGTGAAATAATTTACAAATGCTGACAACTATATGCTTTTAAATCATTGTTTTTGTTAATACACGTGGGCAGGTTTTTGGTGTCTGACAAAGACACATAGCATCTCTAAACACCCTACCAATCCACAGACCTTTCTGAATATTTGCAGAACTGGCTTAATAATAGAAACCTAAATAATTCATGTGCAAATTATGATACTGTACCATTATTTGGGTAAGCAGTTACTGACAAAACATGGCAGAGCAGGTATGTGTTCCCTGCTGTCTACCTGTAATTAGAGTTGAGTGAGAAGCAGAACCATGTTGTTTCAAAGAATATTGATTTGATAATGTTCCTTGCTATTTTGTGTTCCTTGTATAAGAACAATAGAAAGCTCTTTCTGTTCTTGCTAACCTGAATAATTTAAAAATAATATTGCTTTTCTATAATAATGAGCGTATTTATGTGTGTCTCAGGTCCTGTTAGCGGCTACTTAGCATATGGAGGAATAACTTACGATAATTAAGAGGAACACTGATGTGGATCTAAAAGGAAAATCATAGTGAGAGACAAAAGTGTTTAAATAATTTATCTACCTGCTTAGGAGAGAATTTGACTGTGATATGTGTGTCTAGGGGGTGAACTTTTAATAGCTAGTGTACTTAACTAATGGAACAATTTACAAGAGTATGAAGCAGATTGTCTGTTATTCCAACACCTACAAAATAAAAAGGTATTCTAAAATGTATTCTGTGCCACAATCACATCCAAGGAGAGAATGGCTGAGGTTCTGTGGGTTGTGTCATGCGGTCTGATCAGACAGACAATATATTGCCTTCTATCCTTTGTACTGTGCATCAAAAATACTTATGAAAAATAAATGTGATACTGCAATGTTCAATAGAAATGAATTGTACGAGGAGGTATTTCCCATGGCTACCTCTAAAGGGAGAACAAGCACACATGGAGTTAACATGAATAAGAGAACATTACTGGAGCACCATAACCCTCTACAAGTTCTTTCCAGATAACAGATGCTACTTTAGCCAGAGAAATACCATGTGCTTTTCAAAAAGGAAGACAGTCTGAACCTTCACAAGATTTTTATAAGCTTAGGCCAAGAATAATTTACAATGTGTTACTGGTCTGACTACTATATATTATATGAAGCTATGGTCTGAGCCAACTTCTGTTGTATCAGTATTCTGATTGCAAAAAGTAGTTGTCTTGCATTTGATGAGTGTTCCACCTGAATTTACATCAGAAGTCTTTAGCACTGGGCCTGTGTTGTACAAGATGTTGCTGAAAAGTGTTGGTTTGAATCAGGATGTGACTTATCCCTCTTTAACACTAGTTTTCAGTATGACAGCTGATAGAACTGGTGTGCAGATGTTGATGTCAGAAAAATGAAACCAATAATGGTGAGCTCTATGGCAAAATGTCCCTAGTATAGAGTTGTTTTGAGCCATTACTTTCTTGGTTACGAGCTCATCCTGCATCACTCCTTTGACTGGAAATGAAGTAGTGTAGGAGAAAAGGAGGTCACAGTAAATGTGATTATGTATATCTTGGAGCTCAGTTTTATTACATTTGTGATGTCTCCCAGAGTCTGTGGATGTTATGGAGAATCTCATGGTTTGCTCAGGAATGGCCCAAGCATTGTGCCTAGTCCCATAGCTCTGACTGTTCCCAGGGGTTTTTAAAGGTTTAGCTTAGATTTTAGATCAAAAATCTACTTTCTGATTTTTCATAGCACTGAGAAAGAGACTTTTATGAAAGAAAAAGTCTCTTTTGAGCCATATATCTGGTTTGGGTGATTTTGTGGTTGTGGCTTTGTTTTGTTTGTTCTGTTTTGGTTTGGTTTTGGTTTTTTTCTCCAGTGGAATTAGAACAGGGAAGTTCTTGTGGTTTGAATGGAACTTCAGTCCAATATTTCATATCTGTTTAACATAATTAAAATAGCATTTTTAAAAACTTGTATGACAAAGAAAGAGGTAGTCTGTTCCCATATAGCTATAGGAAAAACATCTATAGGAAGACAATAAATGGTATATAGACATGTATCAAGTCGGTTCTTGATATGATATGGGAACTACATGCACAATGGATGTTTATTATCAGTTTTTTACATATGCTCTTTTTTTGCCCATGTTGCATGCATACAGTGTCTAATGTTGGTTTCTGATATAAAACTGTAGAGTTGGTGACATTCCTCTAAAGTTCAGCAGTATTTCAAAGGTCCAAACCGTACTATTTTTCACCTTCTAAAATCTTCTGCCTGTTTATTACATAAGGTGACTTAAGCTGGTAGTATTAACCTCAGTGTAAACTAGGAAAAATGAGTTTAGCATGTAGATGAGTGTACATGCATAGAGTTGCTGTGACTATAAAAAGGACAGTATGGGAAAATTTTGAATAAAATAATTTTTTTTTCAGTCCATTTTTTATCTTCTTACCAAAGAGACCAAAAATTCAAAGCACTGTTAACAAAAAAACTTGGATGGTCTCTGCAAGATGAGACAGTTAATGCTGGAGAGGGTACAAATCCCATCATACATTTATGTGAATAATAAATAAAAGGTAATGGTCCATTATCACACATACACTTTGAGAACAAAGAATGGTTTATTAGGTTTACCTTGTTCTGTCGTTATAGCTTACTTTTGTGAGGGCCATTCAAGCATGTAACCATTGGTGGCTTTATAAAAGATAATAAAGTTTATTAGTATAATAATGGGCAATGAATAATACTTTAGAAATAGCAAATAGGCTGTGAAAAATGGGATAAGGTCAAAACTGTGTTAGCAAAAGCTATTGTGGATTCTTTAAAAGAAAAGGGGACTCTGTGGTCCAGTCTTTTTACCTAGCACAGTACTTAATGGGTGAAAAAAGTAAAAAGCTAGATAAATTAAACTCAATAAAAAACTAAAGAAAATGCCATTTGGGTCATTATCTTGTAGGGGTTTGCTGGTGACTTTGTCTGTTTCTCTGTTTGATGGCTTCGTCTCATATCCCTGAAAGTACTCTAGAACTTTCTCTGTTCTGTGGGGGCCAGCCACAGAACATTTTTGACACACTGAAAATGTATGAGTGGCTTTGTTATACTTGTAAGCTTTCCTCTTGAATGTTTCATATTCTTTCACTTAATTCATTGCTTATTATGAAGGAAGTCCACTGCAGTCAATGAACAGCATACTGTAAAACTGGATTCTTTCATTTTATTTTTTTCTGTGGTGAGGTGACTTTGAAGTTAGTGTTACCTCCATCCAGGGGAGAATTCCATGCTTTTGGAAGAACTTTCAGGTCTCACAAAGACTGGATTATCTCTTAGAATTTTTTCTCCTGGCATGTGGGAACACCTCTGTAGAATAAGAGAATGATCTGCACTGGTCAGAGTTAGCAAATAAGTATAACGGGTACACATCACATTTATCCATCATTTGCAGCTTGGGCAGACTAAGATATGCTTTATTTTTATCAGTTATGAAATAGTTTTATGTTTGGCTCAGGTAATACTTTGGGAAATATCTTTGAAACATACTGGGAAAGCCATGAAAAAAATACTGGCTAGCAGAGCAACATCCAAGCCAAATGAGTTACCAGGTAGGGCCCAATGGCCGCAGATGTGATCATAGTCATAATTGAAAAGACAGAGAAGGCAAAGGAAGCAGTTTCTAATGCTAACAGCAAGTTTAAATTCTATTCGTTTGAACTGGCTTTCAAAAATAAAACCAAGCTCCAAGATTTAAAAAAAATTCTCTCTTGGTTGAAGGAGAGGTATGTAGGAAACTTAGGAAATCTCACCACTGGGGGTGGCAGGTAGCAGAAAATACCTTCACTTCTCTCTAAGACTTACCTTGTTGTCCTGTTTTCAGTAGCATATCTTGCCCTGTATTATAATATCATACAGCTTGCCAGATTTCACATACGGTCTAACAGTACTTAGTACACTTCCCCTCCTCCCCATCATTTCTTCTGAAATGTCATACCTTGGGCGCTTACTGCAAAAGGCTGGATAATGGATTTCTTGCACCAGTAGGTTTTGCCATTGTAGTATGGGCTGTCACTTTTCCTGCTGCATATGTGGCCCTGTTTTAGAGCCGTCAGTTTATAAAAACGAACAGTGCTAATTGAAAGAGTGTCAATAGATGAATAGCAAAATCATTATATGGTTAAAACCATAAAATAGATAGAACGTGCTTCAGAAGACGCAGGTAAGTGGATGATAATAGCTCCCAACTTGTCTCAGAGCTCCACTGTGAAACAGGAAGATGGTGTAGCAGGGGTCCCTTAGCTAGCTGCCAATAGCAACTTCAGCAGCCTCTCTTGGCTCGGTTCTTCCCACAGTATTTAGGTAAATATTTCTATGCCAGATGTGTATGTGTCCTTAGAGCAGAAGCCTCTTTCATCCTGTTACCCATGTTCGATGCAGGATGTTGACAATTTGAGACCTGTTCTCTGTTTTTTATTACCTAATGTAGCAGGAGCAAAGTGGGAATGGTGTGGCATCTAGGATGTGTTGAGTCCTTTTAGGATGAAGATATTTTAATGCTTTCCAGAACAGTTCAGCTAGCATAATGGTATTGAGACCTGATGGTTCCTGTTGCATGAGGTGCCATATAAAACATCATTAGTGAGGTAGGCAATTTCAGGGCAATCGTAGAAGAGCTCAGTGGCGGAACATTTCTTTTTGATTACTTTTTTTCTGCTAGGTTCCTCAACACTGAAAAATAAGTCTGTACTTCAGTTCCCAGATTGTATGGCAGTATCACATCTGCCACCCTTACTGGCCTGTTTTATAAAGACATTAGATATCACAAAGCACTCAAATATTCTTCTGTGATAAATAGGGGGCTGTCTGGGTGTTTTTTTGTTTTTCTTGGCAAATGTAGAGGCTGAGATCTTTTTAGTTTCCTGAAGTACCATTCTGCAGTACCTTGAGATAGAATAACCATCAGTAGAATAATCTAGCAAGAGAAACAGATCGACATGTCTCTGTGAAGCACCTGAAAGTTGTGATGGTGGTGGTGAGAGCTGACCTCAATAAGGAAATAATACAGTATGTCCTCATGCTGTGAGCTTGCTTCATATGGGGAAAAAAATCATGAAACCCAAAAAGTTATTTGATATATTAAAGCCAAGCTAACTTAATCCTATATTTTAATCTCATTGTGATTAGTACCCCCATTAAAAATGCTGTGCTGCGTTTTCTACTGGTGATGTACAACCTTTCATAAAAAATGTATGGAAATGTATAATGAAAACACAACTAGATTTCAACCTGTTTCATTAGCAGCCCAGCTCTTGGGAACATTTGACCTAGATCTGCCTACTAATAGACAATCTTCATAATGATTCAAGACAAATTTTCATAATGGATGATGTTCACTTTTGTACTGAGGCCTGAACACCACCTATATCCTTCCTAAATTCTGTCTTTCCAGACTTAAACAGTATGTGATTCAACTGCTGACCTCAAGGTGATTCTTTTATGTGGAGCTGAATTTGCTTAATATAAAGAAAGTTGGTGGGTTTTTAAAATTCATTTATTTGGTTGGTTGGTTTGGTTTTTTTTTCTTTCCTATTTGATAAAGCTACAGTAAGTTTTCCATAGAGTGTACATAGAATCTCTAATAGATGGGGACTGGGAATGAGAAAAACTTGAATAGCTGTTTAGAGATTCACGTGAACAAAGTCTTTTCAGTCAAACCATGTTCCAAACTGGAGACAAAAAAAAATCTGTTGTGTGGGTCTGAATAAGGAATGCATGGAAACAAATGGCAAGGCTGTTTATCACCACCGGAGAGATGCGTGTGCTTGGTGGAAACTCACTCCCAGGTAGAAAATCAGGCAGGTAGATGCACTCTAACCATCTGCAGTGCCACTTTGGGAAGCTGATTTAGATGGTAAACACTTTTGAAACACCTCATTTAAAATGCTTCTTCTGACTGTCTTGTCTGTGGGAGCAGCCCATTGTCTACATGCAGGCTGACTGACTGACAGCCAGGGCTAGGTTTGCTAATAAAGTAAATGATAATGAAAAAGGTATCGGTACGTGGCACAAAACATAGCCCTGAGGGAGGGCCTCTGTTGTCTGCATTGGCACCGGAGTGCTGCATAATTACTGCGATATCTGCAAGTGAGGAGTAATTTCAGAACTGGTATCTTAAAAATGTTTTTAATGTATGGCCATGAAAAAAAAAAATCAGCCCAAAGTTACTGTTTATCTGTTATGGCTCACAGACTAAATTGTGATTTGATGCCGGTTTCATGGCAGTGGGACTAAAGAGTGTCCTAAAAGGAGTGAGCTCTAAATCAGGACTTTTGTCTGGGGGGTAGGGCCGGGGGGGCAGTTGAGGGCTCAGTTACATACAATTCTGTAGATTCTTGGTTTTGGAAGAAAAGGCCTACTGGGACTATTACTGGGGCAATTTAATGAACCACAGAATCCATGCTTTATTTTAGAGGATATCACAGGGAACAAACAAGCAAACAAAAACCTGTATCTGAAATATTTGTGAGTGCAGGCAAGGAAAGGAATGAAGATTTAAAGAAGGAAAGATGCCTGGTTCTAAATGAGTTTTGGAAATAGCTGGAGAGTTGATGAGATGGAAAGATATGAAGTCTAGCTTAGAAAAGTGACGTACATGGTAGAGCTCTAATCCCAAAAGAGGCATCAGAGTTCTAACAGTTCAAACAAAAGAGAAGACTAGGCTTGCATACACATAAGTGAAATCTTGTGAATGAAGAGAACTAGAGAGGTAAGTGAATAAAGGAAAAAAAAAATCTATTTCAGTGAAACATCATAGAACTTTTTTTAATGCATAGGCTGTATCACTCTAGCGAGTGGGTTTGCACTGGTTGCAGTTTAGTTTGCTGTTGTTTTCATGGTGGGGAAAAAAAAGAAAAAGAAAAGAACTGTCCTACCAGCCAAGCCAGTTAAGGTATGGGACTGCATTTTCTTGCTCAGCTATTCTCAAAACAGAATACCTGTTTTCATATTATAAACTCTCAAGCGCATGCTAAGAGCTACTTTATCCTGAGCTCCAGGTCTTCCTTAAGAAAGGACCTGGAAAGATTTGGCTTTTTTCTTAGAACTGTAGAATAATTTTGGATGAAAAGGATCGCTGGCAGTCATCTAGCTCTGCTGGATGGATTCATCTAGGTCAGACTTCCCAAAGCTTGTCCATCCATGTTCTGAATATCTCTAAGAATTGAGATTATGCATCCTCTGTGGACAACCTGATCCAGTATTTGACCACCCTTTCTGTATCCTCCTATTCAGTATTTGCTGGCCCTTAAGAGCTCTCTCTTAGACTCTTCTCAAGTGTGAACAAACCCAGTTCTCTCAGCGTCTCCTTGTAATCATTGTAGGTCTTCATCCAGGTTCACGTGGTCTGGATAGATAAAGTGTGACAAGGACTGAGTACACTACAGCCCAAGCTACCAGGTCTGTCCTGAGTTCAACTTTTCCTAACTATAGCAGAGGTAATTTTGAGCCAAATCTCAAAAGCAGTAAACAGGAACATGAACAGAAGTATACTCCTCAGCCTTTTTCTCTGCTGTTATGACATTTCCTTGGCACTGTTTAATTTAATAATATAGACGCGCCTGAGGTCTGTTCCCAGAAACACAACTTAAATGTATGTACTGTTATACTGCCAGAACATTCCCTGGCAAGATTTTGGCCCAGATCAACCTTTATGCTCTCAAATATTTGCCATGAACTAACTGTTCAGAAGTTAGCTTAGGTCAGGGACCATTATCAATAGCTAGTTAAGATATCATTACCCAGTGTAGAATAGTGTTTAGTAACAGGAACATGGGCTGTTCTATGCCATTTAGCCTCAGTGCTAGTGAATGGTCCCATATGCAATTAATTTGTTGGCAGGGATGTAGCTCTAGACTTGACTCTGCTTCAGCAACTCAAGGTAGCTTCAGTCCAGTGTCAGAAATCTCTGCTGAAACTGCACTGAAAGAGGGGAGTGAACTGGATTATGTGGGAGTTAAAAGTGAAATTGAATGGGTAAGACCAGAAAAGTATACTTTGAAGAGAAACATATAAATATCTCTTCAGGCTTCTTTTAAAATCCATTTTTTCCCATCAGAAAATTATTTTTAAACTGGGCGGGAGGCAAGCAACAAAGAGAAATGGAAACAGTTGAAAATGTAGAATATTTCATATTCCAAGGGATTTATAGCTTTTAGCTATAATTTCTTTCCTTGATATTGACTTGTTAGCCATTAGGTTACATTGGTTTTGTATTTCAACACAATTTCATGGAAAACATGCACCTGTCAGGCAGAGTAATCCTGATTCTCAAAATGCTCAAAAGAAAAACAGTCTATGCCTGATTTGCTTTATTTTCTCACTACATTCAGGTTATAGTTAGGTATTGAAACTATGTGTAATGAGTGTTCCCCAACCCAGGCACTGATTATGGAACCATCTTACATTACACTTGTAAAGAATTCTGGAAAACACTGTGAGAAAAAAGAAAATGTCAACCATATATCAGAGCTGATTTGGTACCATGATCTGATCAGGTCTGATCTGATGGCTGACCCTGCTTTGAGCAGGAGATTGGAGTGGAGACCTTCTGAGGTCCCTTCCACTTGAATGATTCTGTGATTATGATAATTATCAGTTGCACCAAAGCTCACACAAATAGTGTAACAAAGGGAAATGGCATTTCACTCAGGGGCTGGTTTTCTGAGCTGTCTTCAAGTGCTAAGTTCTCTTAACTCCTACTGATTTTGACAAGAGCTGGGATAGCTCTGCAAGTTGCAAGATAAATATCAAAAGGTTCAGTCCAGTAAATATTTAAATCACAGACTATGTTTCCTTTAATTTCAGAGTGGGTCTAAAATTGTATTAAGTGTAATGAAGAAGCATCAAACTCTCCAGCTAAGGATTTACCTAAAAGCAGTTCCAGCTGTGGTAAAAGCAGTATGCTGTTCAGACTGATTATGGAAAATAAATTACTGATGGGATGGGCATTTAATTCTCCATGAATCACCAGTCTGGGGAGGCAGTGGGTTAGTGGAGATGATCTAGCTATACAAAATTTTCATATCATATGTAGAGACCACCTCATTACCATGAACAAACATAAGATTTTCTGTACTTGCTAGATTTTTGAGACAGAGATTGAGGTAACCAAGAAACTAATATTTTGGCTACTTCCAGCCTTGTTAACAAAACAGATAACCTATCCAGAAGGAATTTACCTTCAAATATCCATAGACATTTTGACTCAGAGCCATTCACAACCTGAGCCACAGGACACCTATACAAAATAGCCTGGTTAGTATTCATGTCAGAAACAGTAATTTTAATTAGTAATATATATTGTTTGCAGGAATAAAATAAAACACAGAGTTCAGTGGCTGGAGGAACATCATATAAAGCTGTTCTCACAGAGGCTTTCAGAAGTTCACAGCACTTCATTCAGTGGTCTGCTCTCCTTCAGGTTGATTATTCTTGTCACTCTTCCTTCTCTTCACAGCTTTACTCCTACCACTATTTGTGCAGCTGCAGAGTGAACCAGATCAGAGAACTGATCAGATTAAAACCATTTTCTTTTTGCTGAGTTATTTTTAACCTGGCTGGTTCTCTGATTCACTTCTCGGCTGTACAAACAGATACTGGTACAACTGAGTGGGCAGTGCTGCGATAAAGTGTGAGCAAGTCATCAGACAGGGAAGAAGGTGAAGCCATTAAAGCTGAGGCATTGTTACAGAAAAAAGCTGGTTGAACAACAGCCTGAAAATGTGGTTCTAGGCCAGTTTAAACCAAACTGAAGCTGAGCTTTCACGGTCCTAACTTTTCCTTAACAGCAAGCAGTGTGACGTAGCTTGTGGCATGAGGTTATTCTGGTAGATCATGATGTAGTCATGCAAGGGAGGAGGAAGAATGCTCTAGACCAGATGTTATCAGGATAAATTCCTGTGGGACTGCACCTTTTGCCATCAAAGTGACTTTTACATGTTATCTGGAGAAGGAGTTGTTACCAGCTGGTGAAGTACTGGAGATAGCACCTTTCCCATCCAAAGAGTTGGCACAGTCCCTATTTAATAGGGGGAAATTCAAAATTATCTTCTCTAAGTCTGAGGTAAGTGTAGCCTTTGATTAGAAAGATCCATATCAGTAAGAGATATTTTGACTTCTGAACAAACTGCTCATCTTCTCAGCACATTGTCCTCAGGAGAGATGGGACTGCACAAAACCAGTATGTACTTTTTAAAAGGCTGGTGTCACAGATGTTAGAGAAGAATGAAGTATCTTTCAGTATCACCAATAACCAGTACAGCAGGGATGGCAAACCTGATTATGCAGGTCGATAAACCAAGGTACACATCCCAGAAAAACTTCTGGCACTTAGGTCCATATGGGGATCGAGTAGTCTGGAAAACTTAAAAGATCCATTTCCCTCCAGGAAATGAGGCAGAGCTGTCTCATTTGTCATCACTGAGCAGGGAGTTCTGACTGAATTTGAGGCTAAAATTCATTTTTCCATTAAGATATTGTAGAGGTTTGAGGGGGTGGTATCAGAACCCCATAGGTTCTAATTCTGCAGCAGACAGCAAAACAGCCTAGCTGAGGGAAAAGCAGACATTTTCTGAAAGATTTGATGCACCAGATGCATTACTACAGTTGCTCAGTTTCAGCAAATTGGCATTCTCCAAAGGAAAACCATTGATTCAGAACATTGCCAGTTACCACTAATTAATGGAACACTGTCTTAAAAGCTAATATTTTCACCATTAAAGGGAGGTTGACAAACCTGAAAGATTCAGAAAATAACTATATGAATTAGTCAAGGTCTGAAATATTCTGCTTATCACAGAAGATTAAAACTCACTCTGACTTGGGAACAAGGAGTTCAAGAGATGTCTTGCTATAAATGTACCTACATAAGGAAGAAAAAGCCTCATAGCAGATGGCTTTTTTTTTTGATTTAGCAGACAAAGCAAATTGTTGGAGACTGAAGTGAGAAAAATTCAAACTACAAACATGATGTGACTTTTTTTTTCTTTTTTTTCTTTTTAACTGGGGTGAGTAATAAATCACTGGAGCAGCTTATTTTGAGTTAGAGCAGTTTCTCCACCACTTGGCTCGGTTCCTGGTAGATGTCCCTGCACATCCACCAATGCATTAGAAATACCTCCAAGTGAAGGAAGAGCTCCCCGTTCCCCCAGTCCCTGCCCCCAAATCCCATACCCTTGCTAGAACGGGTTGTTTGCTATGACATGACTCTCTTGTTGGGCCTGCTCACATCACAGCTGACAGCTCTGGGTTGAGAACTGAGCAGAACTGCTGCCGCTTCGCTGGCATGAGTGACTGGGCTTGCCTCTCCGCAGTGCTGGGCTGGTTGTGGAAGCATGCTGTGTAGCATATGCTGTACCAAACTGGAACTCCTTCCAAGTTCGTTCACTTGCCGGGATAAAAGTCAAAGGCAGAGTGTGGCTTTGTGCTGCTTCTTACTCCAAATGGTATCATTGTACTACAATTGAGTCGTAAAAGCTGGTAGGAAGGGAGGGTATGAAGACATGGTAGAAACAGAGAATAGCATCAGTTTTGACTTCTTGCATCACAAGTGATGTTTTGTTCTATAAGAAATTACTAGGTGTAGGCAATAGCCCTGTCTGTCAACTTCACTAAGTTTTGCTGATTTACTGTAGATGAGGAACTGTCCCTTTTGTTTGTGCATGTGTCTGTTTCTGTGGTGTGCAATCTCACTAGAAAAAAAACCACCAAGAAAAGCAGCATGGATGAGAAGTACATTTACAACTGTGTATCAAGTTAGGTTAAAAGATTGAAAGGCTGAGACATGAGACATCAATGGAAGGAGGCTATTCTTATTTAAACCTCTATTAATGTTTTGGGAACTTACAGCCTCTTAATGATACATCCAGGGAATAAATTAAAAGTGATAGGAGAAAGAGGACTACTTCTTTGTGCTCTTTCTAGAACAAGATTCATCCAGGACACTGCTGGCTGAAACTTCCACGGACATATGGGAATATATTTAGTCAGTGAAAGAAAATTGAAAAAAAATTAAGAAACGTTGATCCTCAACTAACTTGAAAAAGGAATGGGTTGCAAATTAGATCCAACTTTTCAAATAGATGAGAATGTAAAGCAAACAATTGAACTATTTTAATCAACTAGCTAGGTAGAAGTCTACCAGATAAATAATGTTTTGTGTTTTCAGATTGTCAAATTGAGTTATTTTATGTATAATCCTAACACTTTTATTTTCTTCTTTTTTTTTCCCCTCCACTCTTCATTCTAATTTTGACAAAAGCAAGACATTTTTCAGAGGCTTGAATTTCAGGCAGATTTTTTGCTGGTCATTATCTCTTTAATTTTGTTCTTACTATATTTTCAGGAAGGTATATCTAAATTTGTAATGTCGTATGTGGTATTGTGTTCGCTGAAGGCAATCATTCTCATGAAGGATTTGTATGTGTGGGATGAAAATATGCACATCAGCTTCATCAGGTATTCATTAAAATTGACCACAGAGCTCAGCAACACACAGCAAGGTGCAATGGTGAATTTATGTTGGACTGCACAAATATTTGGATTTAGATGCATGCTGGAAATCAATTAATTTTGTAAACTGAAAGCCTCTCTGTACCAAAGGAATAGGAAAGGGTCTCTCTTCTCACCATACTGGGGGAAAAGATTACACAGTGAACCTGCTAAAGTGGAAATAGTTTTGTAACTAGTTCAAAGAATGTGAGAAGTGGTTAGGAGACAACAATGTGATTTAGATTTCAATGCTCTTTAGATTTCAAAATTTGGTTTCATTCCATGTTAGAATCAAGTCAAAACCTTTCAATTTTTTGAGAAGGAAACAGCATATAATAACTTTTTCCTTCCCTCCCCTTCCCTGCCCTTAACCTCCCCTCCAATCTCTTCCTCCCCTTAACTTCCCCTTCTCCTCTTCCCTTTCTTTTCTTTTCTTTTTTTTTTTTTTTTCTCTAGAGAGAGGCAGGTCAGTTTTTGTCTTGTTTCCTCCTCCTAGTCCTTGGATCGCAGAAACTTGCAGCTGATAATTTTGTTGAAACAGATTTGTCAGCTTACATTTCCTTAACGTGTTCTAGCGGCTCTACTATATAAGGAGGTAGTTAAGTGCACCTTTTCTACATGGATATTCCAAGAAGATTTCAAGAATTCACTTGAAAGGAGAGCCCTCTCTTCTGCTGTGTCTTCTTCCGAGATTGTCAACATGAGAAAAAAAGCAATTGCTACATTTAGAAAAAGAGATAGAAAGCAAATGAGATACAGTGATGACCCAAGATGTCAAATTGAAAATTTGGATTCTCCACTTTAAAAAATAATTCTCTCTTCCCTTCTGTGTTTAAAAATTGGATGCTCAGCTATAGTTGATAGAAATGTAACCATACTGTAATACGGAGAACTGTCCTTATGTGCATGAGCTGCAGTTCATTACACTTCCCATTTCCTGTGCCCTGGCTGTTTCTGCCTTGTCTCTCTCCCTTTTTTCTCTGGGCTCCAATTTTCTTCTTTCCTCTTCCCACTCCCTTTCTTCCTTCTCATAACCCAGCTTTTAGGTTGCCTTTGGCCATCTGTATTTTCTTGCATTCCCAAATGTGGCGTTCTCCCTGGAAATCCTGTATGCTCTGCTTTGAGTGCTGGCAGCAAAGAAGAATTTACTCAAATTCTGCTTGCTGAAGCACCAGCTCCACATGGCCATCAGGATTTGAGTAAATTTCACTTTGCTGCCAGCACTCGGAGCAAAAAGCTGCATCAAGAGAAAACAACAAAAGCTGTAAGTTCTAAAAGGATTTTCTGAACAAGAATTAGTTCATTATATGATGTACCTTACATAATATCAAAAGAAATGATATAGCTGCCAGGCTATGAGGTTCATGATTCTTATTCTGCATCAGTATTGTAGAAGCTACTGCCCTGACTCTGCCTCATGCCATTTTATTGTTATGAAACAATTCAGTTTATAAGACTAGAGCTTTAAAGCCTTTTTCTACTCTGCTCCTTCTGTGATACTAGATAAGTTAATCAATGGTGGTGTTTCGTTTTTCCTCATGTAAATGAAAATACATCATTTTAATACATTGATAACATTCAAATATGTGTTTAAAGATTTTGCTCTACCGGAGAACACAATTGTAACTGGTATGGATGTGTCAGAAGCGGAATAACAAGCTCTGGTTGCAACAAAAATCTATGGTGACAACATAGGTATCATGATCCTGTTTGGAGCCCTGGGAAATATTTGGTGGTGGAAATCTACAGTGCTGTCAGTACAGGACTGAATTAATGTGAAGCTGACCTACCTGAGTTACAAATAAAAAGTGGGGTTTACACATTCCTTGGACTCCAATGGCAAGTGTAACCTCTAGTTCTGCATTATAAATCACGAATATTTATTGGGATTAGTCATGTCACTCAGAGAATATTTTTTCTGTCCTGTAACAGCAGCTGCTTCTGGCACAAATATGGAACCTTTTGAGCTAAATAGAAAATTCATTCTCCCCTCTCACCCCCAAGAGTCTTCTCCAACCCACTGTCTATAGAGAGTCTTCATAGACTGCAACTGGAGAGCAAATCACAGCCAAAGCAAATTCATTTCCCAAACCAGATGAAAATCCATGTAAATAATTTTGTCATGTTTGCTAGTGCAACATCTAAACAGGTTTGAATCCATAAGAACATACTCCTTATGGATAACCTGTGGTCATTGGTTAATAAATTCATTAGGAATTCAAAGAGAACCTTTTGACCAATCACCTTGCAGAGATGTGTGTTGCAAGCCTGCCTTACACTCAGGGTGCCTGAACTGATGCCCCAAGCAAGCTTCAGAGGTCGGAGGAGGAGGTTTGGAGGAGTCCAGCTCTTAAGCTGTTGAGGAAGTGGGCAACACTACCATACCATGTGACTGGCATCATGTAGAATTGTACTGGGCATACTGGGACTCATAAATCAGTGCTTGGCCCTGGCCAAGGAAAGAATCTGTTCTAGGGAGGATGTTGAGATAGACTCACTTGCACAAAGATTTATTAGCAGGGTCCATAGATGATGGCTTACATTGAATAAAATAGCAAAAGCAACTTTAAGAAGAAAAAGAAAGCAAAAAAGCAGAGGACAAAGAGAGACTGAAGCTTCCCCTTTAGTCCTAGCCCACCTAGCGTAAGAGAAAGAGGTGGATGGAGCTGTTCCCAGATATGCATCCTCTCCTGGGTGTCCTCTGCAGTGCAGCAAGGTCCCCACATAATACCTTCCCCACCATAACTAGGTAGTTGTCATGATGACACGCTGACTCCTTTTTGGTAGTGCCTGGTAGTACTGATTGGAGCATGCTTTGCTAAGGGCAGCTGCGGCATGCTGGTTAATAGTTAAGGGTTGTGCAGACAAAGTAGTGGGCTCCCTGGTGTGAACCAAAAGCTATTATCAAAAAGTAGGAAAAGAAGGGGGAGAAGAGCTGGGTCTCAGCCAGTGGCAATTGGACAAGTTCTCTTCCTGGCCGAGGGATCTAAACACTAGGCTGCTGAATGAGGCTCCAGCTTTCTGGCTGCCTTGACTCCAGACACCTGCAAAGTTCTGTTGTAGACAGAATCATGGTCTTTTGGTCTCATTACACACACACACACACACATAATTTATTTATTCCATGCCTGTCCTGCAAGGCCTCTTCAGCAGAAATAGTACAGAATTCTTTCCAGATTAATCCAGATAAGGAGCAAGTGGACAAGGTACAGGCAACCACTAAACTTTGTCAGGTTGTGGCATGTAGAATAAAATGAGGCTGAATGATGACATCATAAACAGAAGCAGATACTTACAGCTATATGAATGCAAAGAAAAGCACCCATAATTATTACCATAAGTGTACCTGAGAGAGTGATATGTCAGGCAGGAAGTATTCCTTTTCTTTGTAAATTAATTGTGGAAACAATATTTTCAATAATCCTGATGGCATTAGTTTTCTACTTAAATTTCCCTTGAGACTGATCCCTTCTTTCTCTTCTGAGAACTGCAGTTGTTTAGAACTTCCGGTCCCTGATATTTTAAGCTTTTTGATCTTTAAATTTGTTCAACCAGTGAGAAATGTCCCTATGACCATAACGGTGTCAAAAATTGTGGGTAAGGAGTCAGAGAAAAATAAAAATATTGAATTATTGAATAGGGAAAGTAGTCCACAGCAGCTACTAAAGGCAATGGAAAACACGCACAGAAAAGGATTTATTCTGTACAAAATGGTATCTATGGTTTTAGCCTAAATATACAAAGATATTATTTCAAAAATGTTAAGTGAAGTGTGAAAACATTGCATTTTCTTAGAGAGACATGACTGATGGGAAGACTTACTAAAACACGTCCAATATTCCCTGTCAAATGCTTAACTTTAGCATCTGCATCCCATCATGTACTCAATAACATAACTAGGAGCACTTTCACCTATGTAGTTGCTCAGTGGATCACAATGTGAGAGTTTTCCTTGAGACTCAGCCTAAACTTTCTTTTTCTTCTACCTCTTCATATCACCCAAGCCCATCACTTTACGTATTTCCTCTATTATTATGCTAAACAATTCCTGTTCATCCTCATTACATACTTTTCATGTTGAAACGCCTTCCTAAACTAGACTGGAAATTGTTATTGATTGTGGGATTAAAAATTTTAATAATGCTACTCTACTTTCCCAGAGTCTACTCAACACAACACCGAGAGGGACCAAAAGCACAGAACCAGAGGGTGCAACAGCAGAGCCTTTCCAAAAGGCCAGCCCAGTGTCTGATAGGGACAAGTTGTCAGGAGAGAAGTCTTTGGGAGCCTGTACCTTCCTCAGAGAAACCCTTTCCAGTCCCACACCAACTGCAGCTCTGTGTTTTGACTCTCTGCCAGCCCTAACCCTAATCCTAACCCTGAGGCCACACTGAGCCTGAGGTTCCCAGGCACACACAGGAAGAAGTTTGCAGGGATGAGTTGCTTTTCCAGTCCCTTCCTTCTTTCACTCCTTCCCTGCTCCAGCTGCATATACCTAGGACACTGCCTTGTCTTATTTTGAGCCCGTGTCACCAATCCCTGTCTCATTCCAGCTGCCGCTCTAGGTTGTGTCTCTATCACAACTCCTGAGCTGAAGGTAAGGCCTTTTTTATTGTATTTATTGTTGGGAGAATGAAAAAGCCTACAGCTGGAACTTGAATGGGGCTGGGAAGGGTCTGCCAAAGCGAGCGATGAGCTTCAGAGTTGTCTCCAGAGAACCTTTTTTTCTGGCCATGGATAGTGTCTTGGGCTAAAGCCAAGCTCCCACCCCAGCTCTAGATTTAGGTTTAGTATTCATGTTAAGCTTAGAGTTCGGATTAGGGCTGGCATTTTGAGAGAAGAAAAGCCCAGACCAGCACCCAAAGTGACAGTACGAAGGAGCTTTTCAGAGGATAGGCACATGGAGGGATTCGGGAATTGTATGGAAAACATGGAAATGGAAATTTTCTGAAATCATTGTAGTTATTTGTACCCTAGGCACTGGAGTATAACATGAATTTTTGTCTAGCTGAATATGCATAATATTTTGACTCAAAGATGTATCTTAAATGTATGAGGCATCCTTGCTTATGTTGTCTTTGACTTCAAGATATTCCTGTTCCACTAGCAGTCTCTTACTGAAGCAAACAGGGTGTGTATCAATACATATGTTCCTGACAGAAAAATAATCAAAGTAATGGAAGCAGTTTATATCCCAGAAGAGGTCTTTCTGTCTGAGAGATTCCAGACCATGGTAATGGACATTTATCATCTTTGCAGAAGCTTTGAAGTATTTCTTGTTGCAGTCGTCTTTTTTTTTTTTTTTTCCTCTAGTCATGTCTCCTATTGAATGTGCATCTAATCAGGAAGAGATTTTGCAATATAATGAGCTGCAGTGCCACCAATAATTAATGCCATTCAACTTTGCAGCCATGATTTTCTATTTCCTTTCATCTTTGGTAGTTATTTACCCCTGTGCAAAGTGAGTATAACACTAACAAATCAGATTGCTTCTCAATTTACATATATACAATGTCATTGCTTAGGAAAACAGTACTTACATGAGTAAATGAACAGTTAAGCATCTGACTTACCATTTGCATCTGCAATCATAATAATGGTTTGCATAAACCAACTGTGCAATTGTGCATGTGTTTTTGTGTATGCACCTGCCTTATGGTTCTCGTCACCTCTGTTACACACATATTTATGAACATTTAGCATCTAATGTGTTTTGGTCCCCATTTCTGTTTTTTATTTAAAAGATGGCACCTCTTTCAACACCAAGTTCCCAATCATCTTGGGTCATTTATTCAATCAGTGCGTAGTCTGAAATAAAGATACCATCTAACAGTTTATCACATCTTTTCTCACTGAAAAAAAAGGATTTTTTTTTTTTTAATTTCTCTCAGTCAGTTACTGAAAAAGATCTATGTATGACCATACAGTAAAGCATAACTAGCTGGTAAAATTATGCAGAAACTGACACAGAACTGCATTATTGCAAATTAACTCTAAGGATTGATTCTTACTTAATTGTAAACTGTGCCATCATCTGCCAGTTACAGAGTTAAACAGTAGTATTCCATGGAGTTGCTCTGTGAATTGTATGCATTACAGGAAAAATTACTCTTCAGGATATTCTGACCAATTGCTTACGCTACAGTTCGTTGTTCAAGCACGTTACAGAGATCTGCCACAGAAAGAGCCCATGCTTTTGCAACCAGCTGTGGGCCATCATCAAGACTGATGAGATCAAAGGAAAGACTCCCAGCAAGTTCAGTGTATTTAGGATTTGCTCCTAGTAGACATCACTGGCAGAGTATAGAAATAGACCTCTGATTGTGGAATGGTAAAAACAATCCTATTTCAAGATAACATTAAATGCTGCTACTTATAAAGATTTTGGAAGGTGAATGCTTCAACAGGTTATTTTAGTTAAGCATTTCACAAAGATACACATTTTTGGCATAATTCAGGCATAATGTACCTATAGCTATTACCTATAGTTATTTACCTGTAGTTATTTTTTGCACCCAAGCATTTGCTTTGAAATCCAGTGAAAAATGAAATTTAGGCAATGGACGCATGCCATCAGCAGAAATACACCTGCTAGTGGTTATCATTTCAGGCGTATCTTTTTTTACAAGGAAAGCTTTTCCTTTTATAAGGAAAAGCTATTTTCCCCTGTTTCCATTGACCAATAAGAATAGGCATGTAATACTTCAGGTTTTGCCATGGAGAGGAGATTAACTGTTCCTGGAACAACAAATTATAACCAAAACAATTACTGTTTGTGGGTTTGGGGGTTTTTTTTGGTTTTTTTTTTTTTTTTTAACTAAATGAAAAAACCCAACACCACAAGTATTTTTAAGGGAAAAAAAAAGAAAGACAGAAGAAAACCCCACTTGCTTCCTAGTGAAAGTTGGCCATCAAAGACATAAGAAGGGATCTGAATCTGAGAAAAGAAGACAGAGTGAGGTAATGAATGTGAGCAGATGAACAGCCCACAGCTCTGCCTAGGTCAGACAGACAACCTTGGGCAGGAGACTGGGATTCAGGAAATTGTACTGTCACCGCTGCCTCAGAGAGGCAATGTTTAAGAATCTGTGGTTATAATGCTGGTGGTTGAGGACTGCAACTGAGCTACAGCATGTGATGGGACTGAACTGGAGCCCAGTGAGAAGACAAAGTGGTAGATGTCATACAAAGCTTGTGAGATCTCATTCTAAGTAATGGAGAAGGGACTACTTGTCTTCTAGAATTGACGGAACTGTTTTTGCCCAGTGGAACATAAGGAAAGGGTGGGTATTGATCATTGTTTTTACTGTATTTCTTGTGCCTTTGAAGGGTGGGGAAGGAAGCAGGGAGATGTTGTTTAGATAAACAGAGTTGTTTGGCATAAAGGGAGGAGAGCGACAGACAACAGGTAGATTGCTTCATGAACCACAATAATGCAGTCACAAATAACGTCTCAGAAAACTGCACGAATGGGTACAAAATCTTCTGTGAGGTTACTTATGCAGACTCTGGAGAAGCTCTTTTACTGGAAAAAAGTGTTACTGAGGGTTGCTTAGAGGAGAGCAGGTGGTTCTCTAATCATAAATGCTAGATGTAGTGATTTTCTGGATTCCTCAGGAAAGGTTGGTTCTTTCAGAGACTATAAAGAGTCAGTGGGAAGCAACTAAAGCATAAAATTTTTGAGCTATGCTGTCTCTGTAGCCAACTCACCATTTTGATTGTCTGATATGAAGAGGATTGTAACTCATCCCACACTATTTCTCCCGTTTAAGGAATCCCATTCTCAGAATTAAGGGAGTGTGGCTCCCTTACAGTCCTACCATGTAACTGTGGGAAGGCTTTCCCTAACACCTCTTCCCTGTATACTGCACAGAACACATGGACTGTCTAGCTTGGGTTCTGGTTCAGCAGTTGGATCACAAAGTGGCACTAGTTGGATTTTTGTAAGTTAGGATTTCAGGGTTGAACCCAGCACTGATGACAAAAGCTTACTCATGAATGGCTTTAAGCAAACAGTCATGATCTTAAGCATGCACATTGTTAACTGTGTAAAGCACACACATAGCTGACTAAATGTTGTCTGTTTATTTGGAATTCAGAAATATTTCTTCCACAGTCAGTGGAAGAAATTGACCTTTTAAGGGGTCTTCTATGTCTCATCTGAGTCTGTTATGCATTACAAAGCAATTGTCAGGTTGATTGCTGTGTGCTTTCCCTGAATCTAAGCATGCATGCTAAATCAATTCAAAGATATAAATTATTTGTTCCAAAAGCGGTATCCTTGCTTTTGCCTTCCTGGCTGAAAAGCAACTGAAATAACACAGCTTTCTGGAGTTATGTGGGGATTATACGGTACATTAACTTTGTTCTTATCCTCTGCAGCAAGGTGAATTCAATCCTTTTAGGGTTTATACAAGGGATGCTTTTTGATCTACTGTGTGTTGCTTCATTATTGTTGCTAATAATAATATTATCTGTAGTAGGTAGATGGTCAGTTTACATCTTCTGCATCTTGTCTGTCTTTCTCTGTGGAAAAAAAATAATTGCAGATCTGTCTCAGATATTTTAATTCCCACAAGAATCCATCAAAGAGAATATTCTAACATTATTGTGCTTCCAGACATGCAAAGTACTTTACTAATTAAGTTTACTTTTGGATAGATCTGGACTTAAAGCACAATTCTTCATCAAGCCAAAGGTAACACCTGGCAGCCTCCTCTGCTTTACAGATTACTGATTATTCTGATAGCTTCAGCCAGTGCTGATGTCATCATTCACAATGGCAAAACATAAAACACTAGTTAACTTTATCACAAAATTTGTCATGTGACAGTGTCGTTTTAAGCCATGTCTAATTATGTTAACTATCAAGTTATTGATTTTTTCATAAAAAGATGTCAAATCTGAATGCCAGCACAATATACTTTCTTTATGTGGATGATATTGAATGTGAACACTACTTGAATGGCATCATACACTGCATTCATCTACTGAATAGAGAAACTGACTCAATATGGAGTACACTTACTGCAAATGCCTTCCCATTGAGAAATGAGACATACTGCAGTTTACAGTTTTGCTGAATGTTCTAGTTCATATTAATTATAAAGGGGGGAAAAGAAGTCCATCTACAGCAAAAAATAGCCCATTGTTATAAAGATTTTCTCCAGTGTAGTGGCAGCTCCATTTGAAACAGTAATCACTGATTCCTTTAGGAATATAGTACCTCTTGCCAAGATATGTAGCAGGCCTCAAGGAAGATGACAGGACAAACTGTGAAATGCAGTGACTGCTCATATAAATAGAAAAGTCTTGAAACTCTTAAGAATTGTATAAATGTTAGAGGACTTAATAGAGACATGATCAGACAATTTGCATACACCTTAGAACACAAGCTGACCATACCTGGGTTATTTTTCCCCAAGGAAAAAAAAAGGTACAGAAAGCTTATTATTTTACATACAAAACACATGCAGTTATACTGGCATGCTCAGAACATAGTGTCAGGCAATTGGAAACAGTGTTGGTCAGTAGCTTGGGCAATGGACTGATATTCAGAGAATCCAGGTCTAAGTCCAAGTTGGTGTCAAGTCATTTAGCACTGATGTCTCAGTTTCTTCTGTTTCTGAGTAAATTAATACTGTTTATTTTGTAGAGTTCTTTGGATCCATGAAAAAAAGCTATCCGTGAGCTTAGCATTGTTATTCAGTCTTTGCATGCAGTTTTTAGTATATTTTTCTGTATTGTCAAGCACAGCTTGACAAAATGCTCACTCAGTAAGATGGTTCTTTTAAAGAAAAGGGGTTTCATCCTCTCCGAGTCCCCAGCATTGCAAATTGGTTATTGGTGTTATACTGAAGATTCATGTTTGGCATATGATTCTCCAGACCTCAATTTGTGCAGCTTTTAACAAGTAAATTCTTTCCTCCTAGGACAGGCTTATTGCTTCCAAGCAAGACTTTTGCAACTTCTTCACTGTTGGATCTTATGTTTGTCTTGTTGATACCCTTGAAAATTGATGCTCTTCAACAATCATTAAGCACTTGTAATTTCTCAAAATCACTCAACTCCACATAGGTAGCTGTCTGGGAAAAAACATGGGGTATGCAGTTCTCAGTGTGAAAATGAGAATTGTAGAAGAATGTAAAATAGTAAACTAGTTGTTTTTTTAAAAAAAATATTTAAAAAAACAGTTCAGAATTTTAGAAGTAATCTTTTTTAGGAGAATACAAAATTTTCACTGAGGTAAGAAGGTGTCCGTTGACTCTTGTCCTTTCACTGTGCACCGTTCTGAAGGACTGTGCCTCCATCTTCTTTACATCTTTGCATTAGGTAGTTGTGCATAAGATCTCTCCTAAACATTCTCTTCCTAATGCTGAACAAACACAGTTCTTTCAGCTTCTTCTTACAAACCATGTACTCCAACTCCCTGTCTATCTTAGTGCCTTACCTCCTGAACCTGTTGTGGCATGTCAACCTCTTTCTTACCTCAGGGAACCCAAAACTGGTTTGCAGATGTGGTCTCACAAGTGTCACATAATGAGAATTGTTGATTGTCCTGACCTGTTGTCTCCACTCCTGATAACAGTATAGTATGCAGTTGGACTTCTCTGCAAGGGCAAATTTTTGTTTCATTTTCACGCTCATGTTGTGTGTTACAGAACTGAAGCTTAAAGAGCCAAACTCCCATAAATTGCACAATTATTTAAGCATAAACTCAAAAGAAAAAAACCAACAACGCAACAAAAAAACTCCCCAATCTTTGATAAACCCGAGACTACACAGTGGGATTACATGATATCTCACTCTTTGCAGACCATTTGAGATGAGTGGGAAGTAGATGATGTGTTTTAAAACTGTCAGATGAGAATTGATGTAACTGAGAGGCTGTGTTTCATGTTTTGTGTGTTGGTAATCTCAAGACAAAATGTCATCGTTTGTTCATGTCAACTACTTGAGAATAACTGAATCAAAATCTCTGGGTTAGTCAGTCCAACATGTTATTCTATTCCTGACCACAGCACTAACAAGGTCACTTCAGAGGTGCAATCTGAAACAGAAAACTTGAGATGCTACAACACCACACAAACATTTTTAGCCCTGTATTTTATAGTACTGCTCAAGCAGTTATGGCTCCAAAATGTCAAGTATTAAGTCAAGCCTGAAGCTGAGAGTCGGTCTTGACATAACTCAAGGAATTTGGCAACCAGCAATAAATTCAGTTTATAGAATGCCTATCTGTAACTAATATATTTAAATTCAGTATTTTAACAACCTTAGAATTTACTGCTCAACTTCCAGTACAAATAACATTTAGAATAGCTTCCCAGCTTTTTATCACAGATGCCTGATTCACATAGCTACTCTAGTCTACTTTTTAAATAACTGCCCTGTGCCTACATTCTTGGCCTCTTTTTGTTTATTCTTTAAAATTTGCCCAAGAGAGAAGTCCAAGAGACAGTATAACCTTAATTCCCCCTGTGCTTGTTTGGCAACTTCCCATTCATTTTTCCTAATAACAAAAAGATATATTAAAATTATTAGAGTAGCAGGCTGTACATTTTCTCTGAACACTTCTTTATTTCTTATATTTGCAGTGTTTACACTGGAATGTATTAATCACATCAGACCAGAAGTCCATCTCATCAAGTGTCTTTTCTCTAAGTGACTACATATTACACTGAGAGGTGTAAAGATCAATTATATAGGATACACTTCTGGGCAATTTTTTTTTCCTAAATCTGGGCAGGAAACTAAAAGAAAGCTTTTATAGTATCAAGGGTCATATACTATCAAATTTTGTGATAATTTGACCCTGAATCTCTATTGTCTTTTTGGCTACCTTTGTTAAAACCATCTAAATTTTTTTTCAGTTTTAACTTGCCTAAATCCAATTAATGCAAATTTTTATCCTCTGCAAGTTTTGTTATTTACTCCCTTTTTAGACTATATGTAAATATACTACATCGTTGAATCTTTCCAACAGTGTTAACACCTGCTGTGCTAACCACTAACCCTTTCTGCACATAATCTATTATTACAGTGCCATGGGAAAGCTGTATCCATCACTCAAGGCAGTTTAATTTCCTGAATAACTTCTCCTAGACTTTTCAGAAATCCAACCAGATTTTTTTTCCATTCCTTTTTGTAGTTTCAGCTGATAATTCTTCAAAAGTTCTAAATAATTGAGAGGGACATTAGTTTCTGTTAGCAAAGCCATCTGACTTCAAGAGGAGTTATCTTATTCTACATAGTTAATACTTAGAAACATGATGGCAAATATTCATACTATATTGAAGTAGCAGGCACAGTTCTGTAATTCTAAAAATCAGTCCCATGTCAGATGTGAGAGAAATGTGACTATGGCTATGCTTTGGCACCCTGATGTGGTAACAGATTTTCAAAACTTATCATAGAATCATAGAATGGTTAGAGTTGGAAGGGACCTTAAAGATCATCAAGTTCCAACCCCCCTGCCATGGGCAGGGACACCTCTGACTACAGCAGGTTGCTCAAAGCCCCATCCAGCCTGGCCTTAAACACTTCCAGGGATGGGGCCTCCACAGCTTCCCTGGGTAACCTGTTCCAGTGCCTCACCACCCTCACAGTAAAGAACTTCTTCCTAATAGCTAATCTAAATCTCCCCTCTTCCAATTTAAAACCATTACCCCTTGTCCTATCACTAGATTTCCTGACAAAGAGTCCCTCTCCAGCTCTCCTGTAGGCTCCCTTCAGATACTGAAAGGCTGCTATCAGGTCTCCCCGGAGCCTTCTCTTCTCCAGGCTGAACAACCTGTTACCCCTAATAACAGGTTTGTGTGCCTCACTTTTAATTCCATTACGTTTAGGGTTCATGTATTCACAGTGTCAGTAGGTTGGCCTCTTGTTGTAGAAAGGCATATGTGTGTACTTACCCTTCTCTTCTGCACAGCATACAAGCATCTACATATCGTAATCATATATGCAGCATAGTAAAAATCATTTTTGCCATTTCTAGTAAGAAGCCACAGGCTTTTATTGACCTAGCAATTCAAGGCCTTAGAACTTGTCTGTCTTAGCCTGAGCTGGTTTTAGCTTGTTTTAGAAGTGTGTAGATGTAGATGGTAACAAACATTAGCCTTTTATATTAATTGGGACAAAGAAATAGGGTTGCTTTGAAGTCCTTTCGAGTAAGGCTCCCCTACCTGCTTCTTCTTACAGAAGCCTGGAGCTGTTGACTTTAGGACCAAGACGAGCAGTAAAAGTGTGCAAGTAGGATTAATTCAAGACATATGCAGTGGTATTATTGTACCTGGGCAAAAAATAAGTTGATGTTATATTTTGATTACACTCTAAAATATTAATCAGACTAACAATAAATTCTTAACTATGTATCTAAGGCGTGCTCCCTTTTTTTTCTGATAACAAGATTTTAATATAAAACACAAACAAGCTTCTCAAAAGCTCAACACTATGTACATGCCAAGTTCTGACACCCTGTCATTTCATTGACAGTGAAAGGGACAGTTCATGGTCAGTTACACAGTTTGGGTTTCTTTACTGAGTCTTAAGAGGAAGTATCATCATTCTTGGTGCTAACTCTTAATGGAGAATACACCTCTACTTTTAGCAAGTGCCAAGTGTTATTGTTGAGAAAGCTGGAGTCTCCCTAATGAGTAGTATGTGAGCTTAATCACTTGATAAATTGTAAGTGCTGTTTTTCTTCTAATGCCCTAACAACTCCATCAGTGTGGTGGCCTCTTTTTATCTTTATTTCTTTATTCTTCTCTCTTTGTTTCAGTTATTATAGTCTCATTTGCACTCCCTCCCCTGACATCCTTTGATATAGAATCATTATAAATCATGGGCAGTTTTGTTAAGTTCAGAAGGTTTTTTTCCATTATACTACAGTTAATACCTCATTACAAATGTTATTTCAGATCCCTTGTGTTTGCAAAGGATGACCTCATTCAATGCTATGGAAATGGTAGGAGCAGAAGAGGGTTTTCATCATCATTCAGAAAGAGTGAGCCCAAATTACATTATGGTATTGTGTCAGTAAGCAGAGCTGCCTTACTGTTATTATGACTGTGATTTTTATTTTGCTATGCTGACTGAACCCTGCTTGAGGTTCAGGGCACAGTTATGTGAAGCACCACACCAACATACAGCAGATGTCTAAACATCTCATATGATGCACTGTGGCCCAACAGCAAAATATGTGTACTGCTTCCTCTAAAATCACGGGAAAGGAGTGGTTGCAAACACCAATTCAGCTTTTTTTTTCAGCTTCTTTTTTTCTTTGTTAAAGGGGCATATTTTGCTATGAAGAGGAATTTCAGAAGTGAGTATTTTTCATCTGAAGGATGTTAAATGCTTTACATATACCCAGTTTCTTCCTTGCTTGCGTACTATTTGCCAGTGAGAATATTTGCCAGGCAGATGTAAATACTCAAAAAAGACAAGCAGGAAATCCAAACATGAAATTGAGGTTAAATTAAAAAGTCACTGAGTATCTGCATGTTGGATTTAGAATTGTTGCACAGTGAGCATGCTGTGGTGGTTGGCCTTCTTCTAGGTAAATTGTTGCTGTTAGAGGGGAATCCAGTGATGCTGCCGGATATAATGTCCCCTTTTTATCAATACTATGCGCATGTTGTGTTTACGCTGTGCACACAGATTACATTGAACTTAAACAAAGGAAATACGGCAGCATACACAGCATTGGCTCTGGAAGACTTCTTGTGAATGCTGTTACCTAATCAACCAGGAACAGCTGCCTGTATTATTGCACTTTTTGGTCTCCGGCTGTTTTAGAAAACTCCTACCAGGACTGAAGATTGACTTCCTTTTATGCCCAAATGCATCTCATATGACTTCACAGTTTCCAAATGATTTTTTTGAGTACGTTCTTCATAATTTAAATGAAACTACCCTTGTTTTAGTACTTGAAGTTGTCAAAATGTAGTGAAAAAAGGGTGTATGTCTTCCAAGACCAAAACCAAAACCTCCATGCAACATCATCAGCATAGACTATTTCATATCTACTCTTCCACGTGGGTGTTCAGTCTCTTGTTTTGTTATCATACTGTGGTGCAGATATCTCTTCTTCAGTGCTTCTGAGTTTGCTTAGCTTGCCTAGTTGTTGTTAGATTTTGTTAAGCTCAGCAGCTGTTACTGTCATGTGGTTTATTTACTAAATTCTCCTTAGATGGAGTTGCTGGCTTTCAAAAACCTAAGGTTTAGAAGACTCTTCTCTGTTTTTTGACAAATTGTGGGTAAAAGACAGCAAATGAGGTAAAATGTATTTTAAAATGTCACCCATACATTCACCATACACACTTTAGGAACTGTAATTTTAGATTTGAAAGAATTTTGCTAATATTAGGCCCCCAGAAGAATCCTATGACAAAAGTAAACTGTGAGAAGTAAGCACCTTCTAAGCATGGGGGTTTTGTTTATTATGGAAGACATCAGTGGATCAGTTTTTGGACCTGTTTAGGTAATGACAGAGCTTGAGTATCTGTTCATAGGGAAAGAGTTTCAGAGCTGGAAATTAAGTTTAAAAGTAAATCAGTACAGGAGATTATATGTCTAACCCTCATGACCTTTCTCTTTTTAAAATGTTCTTCCTAAATTGAGCAGAAAATAGGAAATACGAAATTTCCTGTACAGTGGAAGTATTTGAAACATTGCATTTTAGAAAACTCCAACACGGAGCTCTTAAAACATTTCTGACCATTCTCTCTCAGCCTTGCCATGGGTCCCTCTGGAAGGCGGCCGGCACGTGCAGGCAGCTCCCACTCCGGAAATGGGGAGCCTAGCAGGGAGGCCTAGCAGCCCAGGCAAATGGGCAGCTAAATCAAGAGTTGAGCGCGCTCTGTTTTTTTGGTGGGCTGCCAAAGGAACAGGGAAATGATATCCTCGCAGAGCAAGTCCCTGAGCTGGCTCATAGCTGAACTGATGCGAGACGGAGATCTTAGTAGTGGAATGACTGCAGGATCTGCAACAAACATTGACAGTTCTTGAAGGAAATGTACGATTTTGAGCAACGTTCCCCCTCGCCCCGCCCCAAATAGTTTTATGCTCCAGGATAAAATTTTGTATTAAAAAGCCAAACACTTGGCCTTCTGTATTCTCAAGTGTGTGATCTAAATACTGGACTATTTAGTCTGATGGACAATAAATATTTAATTGTTTGTATAAAGTAGAAGATCATCATGTGGAGGTGGTAAGAGATAACCACTCATGAAATACCAGTTCCCACGGAGTCGGAGGAGACGGTTGTGTTGTGCACGAAAGAAAGAATAAAGATCAAGTATTTGGAATGAAATGTTTTCTAATGGTCTAACCAGTTCTAAACAACTCAATTTCAGGAGTTATTTTATTCAGAGGTTTGGGTTTTTTCTTGGGTTGTTCTCCCCAGCCCCCCAAATTTTTTTTCAAGGGCTTACTCTTCCTAGCCATCCATGACTGCAGGAGACACAGATGTCAACGGGAGATGTTTATGCTGTGCATCATGTGCAGTCCCAACACCTTGATCCAGTCCTAAAACTTAAGTTCCCATTGAAATAGCAAAGCTGAAGATATGTATTAACTTCTGCAGGTTAATAATTTGCCTACTTGCACTTTCTGTGTTTTCTATAGACCTTTCTCCAATAAAAGATTAATTTCTTGAAGGTATTTTAGGGCCCAGACCAGCAAAGACATTGAAGCCTCACAGATTCTCAGGATGCCTAGTGATATGGTTGGATGCCTATGTACCGTGGCTCATTGCAATACGTAATTACATTCAGTAGGAGATTAGAAGGTTTAAAAAATGTTTCTGCATTTGAACAAAATAACGACATTTCTCTTAGAAAGGAATGCATTGAACTTTTGTTGGTATGAAGAGATGAAAACTCAAAGAATTATTCAGGTAGTTTTCTCAAAAGCAAAATGTTGAGGTCCTTTAACCTCCCTGGGCACCACAATGGTGGTGGTTTCCATACCCCTGCCCACATCCAGCCAGCGTGGCAGTCTTGGCTTCACTCAAGTCCCATGTCCAAAAGGTTTTCAACTCCCTGGCAGGGAGCCCTAAAGCCCTACCACTTGTGTCTTTAGGGCAGGGAGCCCTAAAGCCCAACCACTTCTGCAGTTGCCAGAATAATGGCTATGTTTAGCTTGTCTGACACACTGCTGGACTGCCAGTAAAGTGTGCTATCCCCCGTAGGAAACCTACCTGCATCTGTCAAATGGATGTTCTCATCCTGTTCTTGTGGAACACTTCTACGCCAACATAACATTCCAATGGAAAAACTTCTAACTAACTCTGCCAGGAAGTGGAAGACCACTAAGAGGTGTTTTGTCAGCGGGATGGGCAGAGCTTCAACTCAGCTCACTAAGTCAGAATTTCTCCTTCGGCCAAACCGAAAGGAAAGAAGCAAAACTTCTGGACACCACCCCTAGTGTATGGCCACCGTCAGGCTTAAACAGAGCTTAAATCTCACACATCTGGTGTTTCAAGGTACCGGAATCCACTGTATCAGGTACCATGAGTGTTCAGCCAGTGGTAGTTAGCTACGGCTTGAGGAATATATTTAGGTGTTGTGTTAACATTTTAAAGAAAATGTTATCCTTCCTGGATATGTTTGTTTCTCAGCTATGCGGACAGGATTGGCCCCTCCTCAACGTATATATACTCATTGTATGCATTTAAAGGCATTAGTGAGATTATTAGCAGTGATACTGATTTTGCAAAGAGAATGAAGAGCTATTTCTCATAAAATGAACTTCCTCCAACTGCTCTGCAGTGCTTGTTTCATCTTGCACTTTCTGAGCTGCAGCAGTCAGAGTTATTTTAAGTTTGTCACAAATTAACAGGGAATTGTGCTCCTCCTTGTTAGTATGGCAACTAATGAATCAGGCTAGGTTCTGTGCTGGTGTTAATTGCTCCATCTCTATACGAAGTCATTGGCACTAAATTATTTCCTGATAACAGAGGACTCAGCCTTTCATTTTTGTTTTGACACACAGGCATTGGTTATGCTGAGCTGGAAATCTCATTTGTGCACTTTTACAGACTTGGGTTGGGATGCTTTGTATGCTAACATTAGAGCTCTTATCTTGTATCCTTTTCCGTGGCTTTCACTGCAAAGTATAACCTCCCATTTCTATTCTATCCTGATAGTTTTTGAAAAAATCAGCAAGTCTTTTCAAAAGGAGGGGGTGTCTCTCTCCCTCACCTTTTGTCTCCAACCTTCACATGTAGTTTTCCCCATCACACCTCCATTTCCAGTGTGTAATCTAGTGTTCAAATTTTCCATTTTCTTTATTTTCCTCTTTCTCTGATTCTGTTTCAGGAATCTTACCAGAAACCACATTCTCTACTTTTCTGCTGTATGATTAGAGTTTTATTGCCAGTTATTATCTTGCTGTGTGAATCTTTCTGAGAATATCTATCATCTAGCATTGCATCTAGTAATTTATTTCCATTTCTGTCCCCTCCCTTCTATCCTCTCTCCATCCATCTTTGCCATAAAGATTCATAATAGCTTGTTGATAAGAATTAAATCTATCTTCTACTTATGCATACCCTATTAGATGTGTTTCCTTTAAATACGTCAGGCATTTCACTGACAACTTATTATCAAAGGTATATTTTTTATTATACAGCTGTAAATTAACAAAGAATGTATTATTCTCTTTGCTATCTACATGTGGACCCTTTCTGCCTTTAAAACTGAGGTTTAATTATGAAATTCCATTTTATCTGCCAAATTCTGATAATTCTTTGAGACTTCTTTAAAGATTAACAGTTGACTAATTATAACAATGGTGTTAATATAAGCAGTTTTCTAAAGGTTTGGCTAAGAAAGTCTTATCTAGGGCACTGAAATGTCACCTGCTTAATGAAAATATCCTGATTTTAAAAAACATGACAGAAAAAAAAATTCCAAGGGAAGATAAAAATTTTAGATCATTTTAGTGATTCTAATTCACAGAAACGGTCTGCAACCAATTTTATTGGCACATATTGTATTTGGATAAAGGAGGAGGTCCCTGAAGGGAGAATAAACTGCAGTGCAGAGGTAAGGTTTAAGTGGTAGGGGGACATTAGGCATGGAAATTTCTCTAATTTCATCACAGCATGTGAACATATCCTGAACCTGTAAACATACTACTAGCATGTCTGTATCCTCTAGAGCATGCGGCGACTGGCACGCTCAAGCATTCTGGGTACCTTAGGACACCATCATGCATATCCAGATTGCATGGCAGCACTGAGGTCCAAGAGGTGGATCATGCTGAGTTTGTGCCTTTCCTTGAAGGCTGTGCTCAGGAGAAGGCAAGGATCACTGCTCCCGAGGCAGTGAGAGGCAAGGAGTAGGTTGCATAGTAATGCTTCTGGAGAGTTGTGTGCTGCAGCAGGATTCCTGTCTTGTCCTGGAAGGGAAAGAAGCAGAACTTCCTAGCTACAGAAACAGAGAAGTCATTTTAGCGCAGATGACAGAACAGAACTTACTGCATAAGTAGCATATCTGGATTTGTATCTCATATTATGATTCAAGTGCTTTATTTCCAGGACAAAACTAATTAATACCATCATCTGCATCCAAAAGGAAGGAGGTGGCCTTTTCTAGAGTACCTTCTTGTGTCAGAATGCTCACAGTTGGTATCGTTGCAGAGCCTTCTGACATTCAGGTATAAAGTCTTTAAGTTCTGTTTGGTGCTTAAGCCTGAGCTGTTGTGTAAATTTTGCCTTTGATGATGTGTTCGATACGAAATGAGGTTGAGGACAAAGACAACCAAGTGCTGTGGTCTTCCAATACCAATGGACATTGAGCGAGTCAATTCACTGCAAGAGTTATAGAGCAGCTCAGGCTATTGAACTGCAAAAAACCCCTTAAATTACGGACTCGTATATGTTCATACTCAAGTGATTATGCTCACAGAAATGTGAACAACTTTAGTGAAATAAATTTCAATTATTGTGGCCTCTTACATTTTAACAATGTTTAAATAAATAGCCAAACCAGATGAACTAACCACAAAAAATTATTTCTCCCTTGAAATCAAGCCATAAAAATGATCTGTTCACTAATAACTAGGATTTCTTCAAAGACTATACTAGGCCAGTTAATACTTTTATTCTCATGTGTCATCTTAAGATGTACAAAGAATTTGGAAAAAGTGTAGGTGAATGCAGACATGGGGTTTGGAGGCACATGTGAGGGAACCATCTTTGTTACTTGACAGCCATGGTTATGTGAAGAGGTTAAAATGCGACACATTATAGACAGAAGCAGCACAATGCATAGAAGAGAGGTGGCCCTGTCCCAGTAATGACAGCTTCATCCTTAGATAAGCATGTCTTCTTGACAGAAACATACTTATTTTTCCTCACATTTTCAAATTTATGGCCTGCTTGTTTATTTGCAAGTTATACTTGTTATCCAGATTCCTTCTTCAAACCTTATCTTGTCATTTATGGTCTAATTATAGAGGAAAACCTGTCTTCTAACAGTGAATGAAGATTACTTCATCTTAGAGTTCTTTTTTTTTTTTCATAGGTTTTGATCCAAGAAAGCTGCATGTCAATAGTATTGGTCATGGGTCCCCAAAAGGAGGGAAAAAAAAGTACCTCAAATCTTCAATTTTGTAACCCTAGAAAGGAGGTGGAGTTGCAAGTAGAGCAGTGAGTTTCTAGGAGGTGAGTTCTATCTGTTACACAGTTTTGAGAACATAACAGTCTTCTCTGGAATATTATGCTTGGGGAAAAACAAAGTTTCTTTTGGAAAAATTTATACTTCTGCCCCATTTAAATTGCTTTTTTTTTCCCTTCAAGTCTCTTTTTGTCTGTGTGATGGCTAGAGTTCTTCTTTCTTTATTATTTTAGTATTTACTCCTTGTTTTTGCTGTTTTTTCCCTCTGAAATTCAATAAATTGAGAGCAGCAAGAAGGGAACTAGGACCTAGTGAAGTGAATTTGGTCAATGACTGTGGTATATCATCCATTGTTTAATCAACCTTAATACAAAAGTAATAAAAGGGGGCCCACTTTCCAAAAGGTACCAGACGTTCAGAAGCAGAAAGGATCCCGAGAAATTAAGGTTCAGCGAATCTGACTTTTATACTACACAAATATGTAGATTCAAACAGCATTTTAGGCTACTTAGCTGAATAACCACCTAAATGCCAATATATTTTTGTATATTAAATAAATGTTAAAGATTCTCCCAGAAAGAATGTAGAAATATGAAGTTCATAACTTAACCAGCTAAATATGCTTTGTATTGACTGATGAGTATCCTGTGTAATAGAGTTAGCAGAGAAATGGTTACACGTTACCTGAAAGAAGAGCCTTTCTGTAGGGGGGAAATAGGGGAAACTCCTATTTCTCACATCTACTAGGGGTCTTCTAAAGTCAACAGCATATCAGCAGGGATGATCAAGCTAATATTGTTGAAGAAATGAAGCTGTCACAGGAAAAAAAGAAAAGCCCCCTCATAGGTCAGCAAGTGTTTAAAAGATATGGGGAAAAAAAAGAGTAGGGGTATATGTTTGGCTGTGACAATAGAAGAAAGTTAGAAGCGAGATCCAAGTACTCTGTAGCATATTAAAAAAAATCTGCAAAAGGGATGAACAGGGAAATAACAAAGTTTGCATATGATTAAAAATTATTTAAACCAGATAAATCTAAGGCTGACTGTCAAGAGATGCAGAAAATCCTGTTAACTGACAGAAGTTCACTATCATAATTGCAAAGTAATACAAATGAATAAAAATAGTCCATGACAGTATACAGGTAATCAGGGCTAAAGCCATTATGAACACATAAGAATGAGAAAGTTCTTAATTTTTTAGAAAAAGACTAGAAGAGGAAAGAAGCGAAGCACAAAGAAATTCTCATTAAATCTTTCAGTACTTAAGAAAATCTGAAGTGAAACTCCAGTTTCAACTGCATTTCTTTGGCTAATCTTACAGAGGAGTACGCAGCATCTTACAGGATATTGTCAGTTACTCTTCAGTGATACAGCCATGAAGCTGGAGAAGAATTTTGCTTCTAATAATAGTTCAGCTCCAAGGACAGAGAAGAAGCTTTCCAAAGCTGCATAAGCAGCAGCTGGGCTCCAAACCTCACTGACTTCCAGTAGAGATGAAGTGCCATATAAACATATGTGTCTTTATTTACCTCCTCCCCCTACCCACCCACACACAAACTAGCCTAGTTTCTGATCCACACTGTGTGGGCAGCAAATGGGAAAATAGCTCCTGGGAGCCGCTCCTGCTCTATCCTTGCAAGAAAGGGGGAAGTCTTGGTTGCTCCTAAGGTGCTCCGACTGCAACTGCTGAGTAGCAAAACAAGACTCTGCCCTGGCGAGAGACTTTCACATCCAGCTTCTATCACAAGTGAAAACCTAGGTCAAATGCCTGGGTGCCAGCACAGCCACAAATAATCACCCTTTCCTGACAAGACTTGTTATCTTCACTTAACTAATGAGCATAGCTGAGGTTTAGCACTTTCCCTCTTCCCACCTTATCCCCACCCCCTGACCATCAGGCTTCAAATGGATGAATTAGCTTCCCCTAGTTAAACAACTTAGGATTTGAGTTAGGCATTATCAAAACCTTCTTCAAAGTTATTCACTAGCTTTCCATAATAGGAAAACATGGTTTTACCTATCAAAATGTATTTATACTTATGTAAAGCTGATTGAACAAAAGTATTTTCAGTTGTCTGGAATTTCAGGAAAAGAAATATTTCATATGATCTAAACCAACTGTATTCAGCACGAAGTACTTTAATTCGAGTATTTTTTTTAAATGATGAAGTGTCATCGGTAGGATCAAAGGACATTTCAAAACAAAAATTGTTTCATGAAAATAAGTGGTTTCATTTTGAAAATATTTAGCATTTTTTCCCAGATATTTTTAGAATGTAAAAATGGAATGACTATCCAATGTTATTAAATATTTTGCTCAGAAAAAGAAAGCAGTGGTTGTAAAATCTCACTATATTTCCAGCGGTCTTTCTCATCCTCAGAATCTACCATTAATAATAATTTTTAGAAGCTGAGACTTTAGTCCAAGTTCCCACCTTGAGGGAGTTTTCTTTTTATCTTGGCACTGCAAACCTTTGAAAAGAAGCATTTAGAATGGAAGGCATGACAGATCTTTTAAATGGAATATGCAGCTACTGAGCTCCACACTATAATTACTGTCATACTGAAGAAGGTTAAATATTTATGAAGAATGTGCTTTTTATCATTCAGTCTAATTTTTAAACCTGAATTCTGTAATTGCACTGAAACGTCAATAATCAAGGGGAGTTTCTTTCTTGGCAGGCATAAGATTTTTACCAGTTTCATTTATTTGTGAAGCATGGCTGATGGAGGTATATAAACAAAGTCTGTGGAGTTTTTTCATTTTGGACCAAAACAAAATAGAACAGTTCTGCCAAATAATTTCTTAGACAAGTCTAACTGACTTTTTTGCCAGAGATTGGAAATTGGTCTTCCCTCCTTTATTTATATTGAGTTTTATGTATGGCTACTTTGTGAGTTTTTTCCTCCTCAAATTTGGTTAGGTGAAAATTAATCTTACATTCTTCCAATGTAGATTGCCACACTGAAGTCATACAGTAAACTTTTGAAGAGTTTCATGCCAAAATTGACTGCATGACCCAAATTTGCCTGGTGTTCACACTGTAATAAGTTTGTTGAAAACCTGATCGAAATTCTGGTTTTAACAATGCTATTCCAGATACCTTTCACCTCCTTGTATAATTCTATAATAAAGACATTAATAAAGCAAATAGGTGAAGATATTTCTGTTTAACAATTTGATGCGTTCACACCAAGACCCACCATTTTCATATGATATTTTTACGTAAATTAAGCTAGAAGAATTGTCTGAAGAGATTTACTAGAAAACTTATCTTAAAGGATGTATAGACTGTGATTTTATAGTTAATCAGGCTTTTAAAAAATTTTAATCTTTAATCTGAAATATTGGTTTGTCATTGGGAACCATCAGGAAAAAAATCAGAGTCATGTAAAATGGGGTCTAGACAGGTATATGACACCTAAATCTAACTCAGGATCCAAATTCTGCTCACGCAGTAACTGCTTAACCCAAGAGGCATTTAGATGTTTTCTCATCACTTGCTAGTTCCTTAGGTGCAATTCACGAAGTCCTGTCATTTGTGGAGGCCCAGAATGGACAAGCTAGTTGCCACCTGTGCTAGGAAGTCAGAAGGGAAGCAGAGCAATGACGAAATCTGTGGCTTGGCAGAGCAGGAGGAACTTCTTGCTGAATATCATTCCAGCACCGAGCTACTGAACTGGGTCCATGGCGGCATTGCTTTCTAGCTATTTTCCTTAAATAACTAGCTGCTGGAGGAGAAATGATGTCAGTCTGACCATCTTTTATTTTACACACTTGTGGCTAATACGCTAACACACCTTGGAGGCGATGCTTGCTTAAGAGAGGAAAGGAGTCCTGGGTTTCATTCTTGATTGTAGGGCTATTTATGTGTTTACATTTAGTAGACTTTGTTCCCCCCTCAAAAACAGGAACAAAAGAAGCAAAAGCACGTGCTTAGATCAGAGCGCACTACAAACCCGCTTTCCCTGGAGCCTTTCAGATGACTGACCTGTGCAGACTGTGCTCTCCTACGCGACAGCGCAGCTTCCGTCGGAGGCGTGGGGGACACACAGGCTTCTGATAAGGACTCTCCATCTGGAGAAGCAATGCATGGCTTTGAACCCACTCAGGCTAGAGAGGGTCCTCTACTTCTTCACAAAGTATTCCAATCACTGGGAGGGTGTGGGGGGTTAGTTTAATTGAACTCTGGGTGCCTACTTTGGAGGTGGAAACTGCCTCAATTACCGTGGCAGCCCATTGATTCAGGATGCAATTCATCTTATTCAAAAATAAATGTCTGAAGAATATCAGGTCAGCCAGCCCCTCCAAATGTCTCCTTCTTTCCAGCAGCTGGAAAGGGATCCTGACTTAATTAGCTCAGCCATAGCCATTTAAAGGTGTATGACATGAATGCTACCCACTGGTATTCACAGGAACATCACCACAGCACAGCTCTGTTCTAAAAGAAACCAAGACCTCCTCAGTGGTGTGAAAGGTAGGCTCTTGTTCTCAGGATGACATGCTGGACCCTACTTCCAGGAGAGCTGGAAGGATCCATCCCCAGAGTCACAGGAGCGAAGATTCCATAGTGCAGTGTTTTCTGCTGGGTGCTCTAAGTAACTTTCTATTAACAGTGCAGCGTAGCCCTGCTAAGAGGTCTAAGTCCTCTTGTGAATTAGACAAGGAATGTAGGGGCCCAAATTCTGGTATGGGTTCCATTCAGGGAAGCGAGGTAAGCATTTATATCCTCAGTAGGCCTGGCTTTTCACAGTTTCCAGAACATATTCTAAGGGTTGTTAGCACCTTATTGGTGTAAATAAATTTGAGTCATGGAGGATCTTGTATTTAAAATGAATGTTGCCCTGCTTAATTTGATTACAATTTAAGTAACTACTTAGAATGGGGGAAAAATACATTAACTGGAATTTACAGAATGCATTTTCTTCTATCCAAACTGTAAGGCTCGAAACATATACTTTGAGAATTTGTTATGAATCTGGTATTGACTATCTATGACTCTTTCTCGGTTCAGTTTTGTTCTTTTGCCACCCTGAACACATAGAGTTAAACTATGGGAAATGGCAACAAGGTTGTTAAAGAAGTGAGTGATAAGGTAGAACAATGACACAGATAAGGCAGCCTAAGGTATAGAACTTCAAAGAATTTTAGATATGAGTGGCTGCTGGGCTATTGGGAGACAAACTGGCTCCGTGTAGGCTGCACAAGTACGTGTAGGGGTACTCTTCCTAGGGCTATGCCTGGGTTCAGCAGAGATCTGAAACTTCAAAGACTTTGGAAAAGGGGAGGGGGCATGAATAGATTAGGAAAGGCTATGAGGCAATCAATGGAAAGTTGACAGTCAGATTGCGAGAGACATGGGGAAACATCACTTATGGTGAGCTGACTAGGGTGTAGGCCGTTTTTTTGGTTTTGTTTTGCTTTACCTCCAGGAATGAGGTTAGCTCAGTTCAGGGGAAAATCAAAGCTTTCACACAGTTCTGTAGATGTTCCTACCTTTCAGGAATTCATGTTTTGCTTCTTGTTTTGCAGGTGTGATCACTGTGTCATCATATAGCTATAAGCCTGTAGATATGTTTGAGAAAATAGTCATGGCCAATGACTTACTGTGACTCAGATCAAGCTTGGGAGAGGTTAAGCTGTGAAATCCCACCCTAGAGAGATGGAATTAAGGTCTAGAAACTTTAATGTATATTCAGGAAGATCCAAAAGAAAGAGTTTCAGATATTTATTAGCTGTGACGCTGACATTTATAATTGCTTATCTAGCATTACATTAAAAAAAATGCAGCATATAAATCTGTATTCTTTTAGGGTTCAGACTCAAAAAAGGAAGACTGAGGAGTGGCAAGATAATGACAGACAATTTAGATTGTGTCTGTTTTGTCCAGAGTGACCTTGTACAGAAGTTATCTGTGTTGGGTAACATAGAAAACTGAAATGTTACATCATTTAACCTTTGTTATCTATAATCTATTAATTTTATTTTTTTATATTCTTTATCCAGCAAATAAGGTTTCTTGCAAAACTATTCTTCTGCATCCTTTGCTGCTTTGTATTCACAAGTGCATAAAAGACTAACTTTGAACTGTGTTTACAGTGTGTTAACAGTATTGTATTATATTTATCGCTGATCAGCTTCTAGGAAGCACAAATGCCTCTAGGTGAACACTTGTGGCTCTTTTTGACTCCCTTAATTTTGAGTAGAATAAGAGGTGACAGGGCAATAAATGTTGAACCAGGTTGCTACATTCAGAAAAGTATAGTGAAAATAAAATAGGTTATGTAAGTTCTACTAAGCCAATAATAATTTTGCTTAAAATGTGCTACCCTAGTCTCTTTGTTCTTCAAAAAATTTCACTGTCCTTGAAACTACAGGCATTATAGGCAAACTGTAGCATATTTGAGGAATTCAGAATAGATAACCCACCAAATACACATTTTAGCATGTGAGTGGAATCTCCTTTGTATCTCTAACAAGCAGCTTTCCTCAGGCCTTTAACTCCAGTTACATTGCTTCAAAAATCACTGATTTGAAAGGCATTGGGAGTTGGGAGCAAATGGGAGTAGAGAGAAATACTAGAATGCTGTGATTTAAGGGGTCTAATTTACAACATCTGGAGAAAAGCTGTTTGCTTCCCAAAACATCTTCATAGTAATCGCTAGGGGAAATCCTATTATGTCTCCTTTCCAGAATCCCAATCTGATTTCACACTTAAGTACTCGTGCAATTATATAGAACGATGGTGAGTTACCTGTAGGTTTTTTTATTCTATTTGGGAATCTTGGCTGACATCATTAATGCAAGCGTGTTCTAAATTACACTTACCAAAAAGTATAGCGCAAAAATTCAGCATTGTGTGACTGGTTTTGTAAGTAAAGCTCTAAAGATTTTTGTTATATGTCATCTGGACATCTGAAATAATGTTGTCAAGGACTTTCAGACATTGTTGAAATCCTGTATGTGTTTTTTACAGCCAACCAGGGAGAAAAGCAATGGAATATAATTTTTGTAAACAATACTGTAAAAGGCATAACAACGTTGCACTGTTTACTTTTTGTAAGAAAATATGAGGTACATCTTGCTAGCAAGTGTATAAGCTTTTAAATGATTTCATGCCAGTTTATTTAGGTGAAAAATTAATTTTCATTCTGATACTCATCCACAAAAGTCAAGCAGAATAAGACTTTGTTTATTTTATGGGACCATTAACTATAGAATGGCAACTTGCATTTCCTATATTTAATCCTCAGAACAGCAAACAATCTACAGCCAGATCTACTCAATTACTCTCAATGATTTAAAGGAATGTTGTTACCTCCTGCAAATGAAATATCAATATAAGCACTTCAAAAATATTGAAAAGCTTGATCCTTTCAGAGTTTATTATTTTATTTACAAACATTTTATATTGCTATATTTTATGTATCCCTTTGCTTTCTTTGTTGGTTTTATTAGAAAAGAATGTAGTGCTGTCTTTAGCTTAACTTGGCTAAATCTCTAAATCTAATAAAAATAATCACTGTCCTCAGTGCTGCAGCTCCATTTTCTTCCTGCGTGCTATTTCCTTCTCATCTTCAGGATTTCTACAGAAGCAGGCAGAAACAGGGCAGTATAGCCCCTTTTGTCCTTACATCAAGGTTCACCTAAAGCTACATTTTGCTTTCCTGAATTGTTTTTCCCAGCTGACAGTCAAGACAAATGGCCTTAGCACACACTCAGTAAGAACAGCACTACCATGTCTCAGTGATACTGTATCCCCATGATTTTAAGAGAGAACCTCTATTGAGGTGTGCAGTAAATAAAGCCATCTCACAAAAGGAACGAGTTAAAATGTCAGTTTGTTGTTGGGTAGCTACTAATGACCAGTTCTGAAGTTTGTGTTCCACCTTTTCCCCTTGAGCTAACCCACGTTTCATGGTAATATCATATGTCAGGAGAAAGCCCTTTTGAGGACACCTCTTGATCTAGACCAAATTGAGGGAAAATAGCTAAGAGATTCCACAGTATTCCTCTGGAGATGTTATAGACAGGGCTAGCTCTCTTTCCTCCATGAACATCTATATGAATTATACAATAAAAGAAAGCAAAAAGCTTAGCAACTCCACATTTCTATGTCTTCTTGCCTAAGCTACAGCAGGCACCTGAGCAAAGTCATTGTTTGCTCTGCAGCTTGTGAAAGTCTGTCTCTATTCACCTTGTCGACCATGTGAGACGTCTCTTATAAGATCAGCATGACCCTTCTGACACTTTTCATTCAATAAAGGGCGGTGGCTGTGGTTACTTCTTTTCAAACTAGCATTTTAACCTGGACGGTCAGATTAGAAGTCACTGTTTTTTCTCAGAGATTGTCCATGGAGGCTAAAAAGTTGTTAGGAGATGATGTATAGGTGCCTTTCAAAGGAATGATGGATGTTCTCATGGTCCACATCTCATAAACCAATCTGCAGTTGTCTGCTTTGTCTTATTGTACTCCTTGCCTGCATGAGTAAATTGGCATTTGCCTCGTAACAACTCCTGTGTGCTCTTTTTATTTTGTTTTGAAGTATGAAATGGAGAGAAGGAAACTGGCATTTTCTTTGCATGAGGCATTCACTTTAACATACTAGAAAAAGCAAAAAAAACCAGTAACTTCTTTACAGATAGACAAGGTCCAAGAAAGCCAGAAGAAAAAAAATCTGTTTTCATTCATTAGCTGTCTCTCCCTTATACATGAGTTACAGGTGTCAAAATATGGGTAATTTAGTAGACTTTTCTAGGTACATAAAAGACAAAATAACTTGATACAGTACAAATCTTTAGTAAGGGCTGAAGAAGACATTATCAATGAATCATAATTGCTGGGACTGTCTGCATCCTTCTGCTGCATTTAACTTCATTGTCTTTTTTGTGACAAAATGTAAAGCAACATATCAAGTTAGCAGATTATTGACTGCTGCTGGAAAATTTGTAGAGCAGGCATTTTACAGAGCTCTGTCAACGAGTGAACAAGTTAAATCTGTGTAAGGCATGTTTACATAGAAGGCATTGGATTGACAGGCAGTAACTTAAAACTGAAATGTGCTTATTTGGGTGGAGGGGATGTTATGAGATATGAGTTATTTTCATGAACACTTGGAGTCCAGCTAATTTCTACATGATTTCTTTTTCTTTGAAAGATATCTGGCTCTACCCATCTCTGCTATAGAAATGTAAAGATTTTTTTTTTCTTTTTTTTTCCTGTCATACAGTTTGGCTAGTTTAAGAAGGATGGCTAAATAACCTTGTTATCCTTTTCTGGGACTGGGGAAGGAAAACTTTAATCTCGTTTCAATAAAGTCCTTTACACCATTTCAGAAGCGCAGAGAGATTATGGAATAACTACAGATAATTTTTGTTTTTTCAAGTGCCCTTTCCAATGATGAAAAGTATATGATAACAAAGTGTGTTTGCTTTAATGGACCTGTGTTGATTTAAATGACTTGAGAGTTTGATTTACAATTTGGAAAAGTCTTGTGTATGTCTAATGTCTGTGTATTTTCTTTGATGATTTGGGTTTCTTCCATTATTTCACTTCCTATAATGCTAAATTCTTCTGATATGATTGCAATTGTTCCATAGAAAGTAGAGCTAAGGTAGGTCCCCCCTACCTTCTGATTGGTTTTCCTTTTAATTTTGCGAAGGAGAAAGTAAGACTTCAGAGAAGGTTCACCTAAGCTACAGGGAGCTTGTCAATGGAGATGGCAAACTTGTCACTGGAGATGGCTTAGACAGGAAA
This sequence comes from Chionis minor, assembly GCA_013398295.1. Taxonomy (NCBI): domain Eukaryota; kingdom Metazoa; phylum Chordata; class Aves; order Charadriiformes; family Chionidae; genus Chionis; species Chionis minor. The sequence continues at coordinate 39,853 of VZSF01005797.1, read as the reverse complement.
ATTATACTCTCTACACTGAAGTGATCTTCCTTTAAGTGTAAGTGTCTTTAATGATTAGAAGATTTTATTTTCATGACTTCAGTTTAAAGATATTTAAAATATAGTGGTTTTTCTCCAGTTGTGGACTCCATGTTTTTGTTTGGCTGGGTTTTTTTCTCAGAAGGTAGATTCCAATTCCCTGTGATAATATTCACAAAGCCTTCAGGAGGCTATGTCAGAGAGTATTCAAGCCACTACAAAGAATCTGATACTTATGAAGATGCTTTTGAAAATCCCAATGTCTAACTTTATGTATTTCCAGATACGTAAGTACCTTTAAAAATATGGCTCTTATTGGCCAACTTCTCACTAGGCAAATTTACAATATATCTCTTTCTGGCTGAATATACTGTTGAAAGGCATTGATTTAAAATACTTATTATCTCTCTTTCTTTTGGGGACCATGAATTCATTCCTCAGCTTTTCCATTTTCAGAGCAAGGTAAATTGATGCTTCATGGTTTACCATATGCGACTCTGGTGGATGTGCTTAAGGATAAGTTCCTATTTTATGTACACATTAAAGCGTTCATTTCATTAAAGGTAGAGGTTTGCATTTGGTTTCCCCAAAAACATTCACTTGTCTGCTTTTTTGTATGACTTTTAAACATAACCTGAAAGTCATTCTCCACTGTAGCATTGGTTGCATTTCAGGGGTCTTATAAAATACTTGGAAGGAACTGTATTATAGAAGTATAAATTATTTTCACTGAACTGTAGCTATTTCATGGTAGTGACTGTGGCACTATTACTTTGAAAGATGTTTAGTCAAGTAATGGCATATCTGTCATAGCATTAGAAATTAGTATACTGTGCTGAAAAATCAAATGTGCTGAAGGTAGCTGCTAACTGAATAATGCATAAAAGCAAATCTGATTCCCTAAAACGCTTGAGTGATATATGCCACTGATGGGACATAGAGGAATTGACTTGAGCACCTATGTGTTATTCTGTAATGGTGGGTTCAGTGAGACCTGGAATTTCTGACTTTGACTCCGTCTACTGACTGTAGCAGTTTTGTAGGAGAACTGTCAGTAGACTCTGGAGCAGAAACCAGAGTTCTACAAATTCATTTGTCTGTAGAGCTTTTTAGGTACATTTCCCACTTGCCAAGTTAAGAACAAGTTTTCAGAAATTGATTTTACAGATAAGAAAGGGAAATTTATTAGGATTATGAATGATATTTAAAATATTCTAAGCAGAACTCTCCTCTCAGAGGTATAAAGGAAGCCTGACATTAAATATAGTAGAAACTACAAGTTCACCGGCAAAAGGAAAAGGCAGCCTTCCTGTTTTCTCCATACTTCAGAAGAAACGATTGTGTACTATAGTTTATGTCTATGGACCTAAGGTATTATCTCCCTTTTCGCAGATGAGTGTATGGAGGGCACTAGGTTTCCTCAGTGTATCTGAGAGCAGAATGAGGTAACAATCCTGCTTATTAGAAAAAGATTTTCCCAATTATAAGAGTTTTGATTAAACATGATCAAGAACTGTATACCCTTTTAGAATAGGGAAGACAATTTTTGGTCATTCTTTTTCTGGTTGAATTCACCCATCGCATATTTAACAATAAATACGAAGCTGTGGCACAGATCCCTAGTGAAATTGGCTAAGGGTGGTACTAAAGGCATCTCCTTCAGAAACAGAAATTATCTTACACCCTCTGTGCTTTGTTGGCAGACAGAAAAAGAAATTAAGATTTGAATGGAGGAATAAGCAGAACCCCTTGAGGGATGAACATTTTGAGAGCTGTGGGGAATTCTGCACTTTCACTGGTGCAGTGTCCTCACAGGTGGGTTTGGAGGTCATTTACCACACGCTCCTCCTTACCTAGAGTGTTTGAATACTATTATGTCTCAGCAGTCAAGAGGTAAAAATGGGCTATGGGCATTCATGCCATTTAAATGTTTTTGTCAAGAGCATTTGTCAGTTCACAGGTTGGTCTGAACTGTAAGATTCGATGGGCGAAGGTAGGTCATGCTGTGATGTACACACCAGGGCTGTGGTGTCACAGCACAAAGCATTCAGTGGCAAAATTTGTGTCACCTCCCACAATGGCCACAGCATGCCACTTCTCTAGTCGCCTCTGCATGACCAGCGCTTTAAAGTAAGCGCATAAAAATTATATCAGTTCCCTGATCCAGTTCACAGAATAACTGCCCAAAAAGCTGTACCAGCCCTAAGGCTGCACAAATAGATGGCAGGAATAGCTCAAGGTGCTGTAATACCTGAACACTTCTGTATTTTAATAGGCCAATTTTTGGTGGCAGTGTTGGAATGAAAAACTGTCTCACACTCGAGTCTGCTCGGGGCTGCTTGTGTTTGCAGAACTGCATGATGGCCTGAACCAGAGACCTGATGCAGCTGGAAAAACAGTTTTTGTTTGGATTCTTTTTCAGCTGAATCCACTCCTGTTCTGGCACAGCTCTGACCAGTTTTGGCCAGATTAAGCAGTATCTCTGAGTGTTCAACCATGGCTTGTATCTGCTGAAATCACATTCTGAATCACCGGTTTGGGGAAAAAGAAATTTAGGGGCATCACCCCCCAGAAAGTGGTTATTACTAGACAATCACACACATGATGACGGCCTGTCTGCCAAAGAAATGGCCACAATTTTGAAGAGCTGAGGTCCTTCAGTTAGTAGGAGCAATGCCAAAGCTGTCTCCTGAACAAGGCAGTGAGGAGTTTAGCAGCACTGTCAGTGTAATGTACTCCTGCTGTCTGCGCCGGGCGCGTTGTCCTCCCAGCTGGTTCCACATAACTGTTTGTAAGGCAAGCAGTTATGTAGGTGGAGAAGAGAGCTGATTCTACTAAGCCACTTTTGCCTTTATACTGAAATCGTTATTTCCGGTATACTCACAGCTAAACAGATCAACTCAAGGCTAGTAAGCTCGGGCACAGGAGAAGAAAAAGCATCTTTTGGTGACAGATGAGAAGCAGTAATGCTTGTGATAAGGTGCAGGGAACATACCAGAACTCTGCAGGTCCCCACAGCGTCTGTGACACCCATTTTACCCTTGTTCTCAGAACAGGAAAGGCTTTCCTTTTCACTTTCCTGAGCTGTCAATCCCTGTTCAACTTCATGAACAGTTAATTTGCTTGCTAAAATCCGTTTTTTATGCATTGCCCTATTTGCAAGGGATAGTAAATCCTTTCCTTTATTTACCATGCTTGAAATTTAACTTTCTTCTATAAGACTGCAGAAAAAAAGCTCTTGTATGAGTCACAAAGAAGGAGCATTTGAGGCAGTTTAACTTCTACATTATTTTCTTTTCAGTTTATGAATGTCTGAGCATTAGCTGACTCAAGTTTATTAAGTATGAAAAAATGGCACTAGGATTTTAACATCATTCAATGTTAAATAATTAACTTAGAAAACTAATGCCAACATCATAAAACAAAATATGCATGATATTCAACATACAGCTATATTCAATAATAAATATCTTATGGAATTCATATAACTGAAGCCCACACAAGAATAAGGAAGCTGCCAAAAGTAGTATCGTACCCAGTTGGCTTAGTCAGCAACAAACCAACTGGTCCACAGATGCTCTTTTTTTCTATGAGAAAATATCCTCTTTTGCAAGTCTCCTGTCTGCAAAATGTTTAATATGAACTCTTCTCCTCCTGCAGGCTGTAAATCATTTATTCATCAAACCCTTTTATTTGGAGCAGATGGAAAACTTAGCACAAATTTAAAAACAAAAAAGGGGAAGATTAGACACTTAGTTGAATAATAAGTCTAATTGCATTATACTACACTGAGTTTTAAAAAAGGCCTTAAGGCATGGGAATCAGCTGATACTCAGATGGATTTGGATGCCTTTTCTCTGTTTGGGTGGCACAGACAAGGACTGGGCAAGAAGCTGTTTTTCCTCAGAGTGCTTGGTCACCATATGTAAGGATATGAACACAGGGCAAAGAGGCTATGATAAGATGTTCCTCTGTATTCGGCGTTCCCTTACTACCCACTTCCAGTGTCCTTGTCTATTCATATGGCTGTCTAGCCCTGGTTCCAGCCAGCGTGGCAGTGAGAATGGACTAGATGTTCTGTTTCTGCAGAGTGTGTCCTTTTTAGTATCTCATTCCCCTTGCACAGGAACGCAGGCAAGAAAATGGTAAGACACTAAAATAAAAAAGACATGGTATGGTTCCAATTTCTTTTCCTCCAGCACATGCACAGTTATGTTGTCTTTGGTTTAGCTATATTTCAGTAAACTTTAGTTATCGGTCTATATAACGTAACTTGCATTTCTGCTCTTTGTACTTTACACAAAGTCATAAGGGGAAAAAAGACCCCATTCCTACATGGATCAAGAAAATGGTTCTCGGACTGTTGCTGTTGCTTCAAAAGAAATACTGCTACCATTCGTACTATGGGTAAAAGTCTCATAATATTGTCAGTAACGGAACTGCTACTCCAGCAACAAGAAAAATATGTTCCTTTGATTATACATTTCTATTTACCAAATGCATTGGGTAACTACTTGCATGTGATGGCATCATAATAGTTCCTCCTGTAATGCAATGACACAGACCAAATAAGCTGCATTTATTCAATTACAGTTTAAAATATATGATATTTATGGAAGGAATATGGAAGAAATTTTTTTACGATGAGGATGGTGAAACAGTGGAGCAGGCTGCCCAGAGAGGTGGTAGGGGCACCATGCCTGAAAACATCCAAGGCCAGGTTGGATGCGGTTCTTAGCAACCTGATTTAGTTGAAGATGTCCCTGCTCCTTGCAGGGCGGTTGGACTAAATGACCTTTAAAGGTCCCTTCCAACCCAAACTATTGTATGATTCTGTGATCAGGGCAAATATACAGAAAGTATGTTTTGGACCCCATAATACTGTGATTTCTCCTTCATTTGAACAGTGTGCTATAAAAATGCCATCCGATCCCATTGGATCTACTTTCTTACAGGGTGTTAACATAATAGTTCATTATAGAACAGATGAGATACATCAGCATACTGGCGGGGAAAGAGGAATTTCACAAAATTAATTAATAGGAGCTATCCTGAGAAGTCTGTGTGGTGTAAGAAATACCGCAAGAACTCCTCCTTTTGTAACTGAATGTCAGCTGGACTGAACCGTGCTGAGTCCTGGAAGCTGGCCTGTTCATTATTGTTGAAATACTGCTGACTGACTGATAAAAAACCAAGGAGGGGAGGACATGCTAGTTGTTCTGCTGTTTTACTGTGAATGCATACAGGTTCCTGTTTCTGTAACCCTCATCCAAATTGAAGAAGAATTTTGCCATTCACTTCAGAACAGTCCTTTGTTCAAGCCAATGTGCCTTCATAATCGAAGCTGAGTTGTATTACAATTTTTTTTATACTAAGGGATCCCTCGTGCACCTGCTGTTTGGATTTTGGATCTTAAATTATGTTTTGGCAGAGCCTAATGTTAATAGTAACTAAAAAGATGATGTCATTATGATGGTATGACTTGGAAGTTAATTGAAGACATTGCTTTCATAGACAACACAAAGTGATATCTAAGCCAAAAAATTTCACAGCCCATATAATTAAAAAAAAAAAAGTGTTCTCAGACCAATGAGACCAGCTGTTCCCATGCAACCAGCTGCTCCCCACCCTGACTTGCATATTTTTTGTATCCCAGAAGGCATTTAAGATCTGGAGCATCACTGTTGAGTTTATTGCACCATTAACTTAAAAACTGCATCAACTGTTGTGTGGTAGTTTACTGTGGATGTACCCATGTGGATGGGTTATTGTTGCAAGAAAAGAGAGTACTGCTCTCCTTTGCTAATAATCTAGGAGATATAAAAGCAATTTCATTTATTTTTGGTAGGCAAAATATTAATAAAAGGGTTTTTTTAGTCATAAGGTAGATGCATGGCGTCCATCTGCAACTGGCCTTTCCAATGCAATTGCAAAACAAAGGAATTAACATCGAACATACCATCTTTCCAGCATAACTGGGCACTTAAGCAAAGTTGTATAAATAAAAGTTACAGAGTTAAGAATGAGAAAAGAATAGTATTAACAGCTATAGGGGCACAAACTTGCAAATACTTCAGCTGGTAAATACCTAGTAGCAAGTTCAACACACTTTGTTGACATATGTTAGTTTAATGTAATACCTTTGCCTTATTGTACTTCTTATTACTTTATTACTATATTACAGAACAGGTACTAATATACTCCTGCAAAATTTCATTTGCAATGTGAGCTAATTTGGGACTTACAAGTCACAGTCTTTAAAAAAGAAAAAGGGATATTCCTCTGAGAAGCAGTTTTGATGTACAGCCTCCTGCTTGGGGGGGTGCATGTGTGAACTTTCTTAAATGCTGGTCACCTGTGGTAGATAAAGCAGAAGAAAAATACATGGAAATATGCCTTACCCTATCTTAATTCTCTTTAGACATCTGAAACCTGTATGAATGACAGCAAGGAATGAAAATCCTGACTGCAGAAACTGAGTCTGAAAATGCACGCAGATGAGGAAACATGAAATTATCAGCTTTGAGCCCCAAAGTAACAAAGTTTTCACCTAAAATATTCTGTGGTGGTAAGTCTCACACTCTCATCAATGAGTATAGCACTACCATATTCCCAATGCAAATAGGCTCAAGCAAGATGAAAAAAAAAAAGGATGGATTTTTTTCTGAGATATTCTGAAACAATGTTGATTTATTCATGCACAGTAGATGTTATTTCACCTACAACATCAGGAAAAAGGTACAAGAAACAGCATAGCACATGCAAAAGGATTATACAGCACCAACAGTAGATATAGCAGTACTCTTGATGAAATAGTAACTTTAGGGGTTTTTTCGTAGGAGACTTCTTTCCCTTTCTATACTTTTTCAGCTGTGTTCATGGGATAATCATTGTAGTTTAAACTTTGTCTTCTGGCTTTCAGACTCACACTAATCTGTGTTGTGAAGCAAAGGGCAAAACTTAGTCCTGCAGTGCCACCCTAATTAATGACTTGAGTGGCATTTCTCCTTTTACTCAAGGGGAGTGGTAGGCTTTGAATTGGACACTGAATTCTCATGAAGTGCTGTACTTACATTTGCAAGAGCGATCACAGACTTGGCTAGCTGCCCTGAGGAAACAGGCCTCTGGAGCAACACCCAAGAGGTTGCACTTTAAACCTGAGATGGTAGCGTTTCACAGAAATAAATACCTGCATTGCACAACACTGGAAAGGTATTTTCAGGGAAATTTTTTTTCTTTTATGAGTAGATACGGCGTGACTTCAAAGCTCACTATTAGTGTTCCTATAGTCCCAACTGGAATGTACTTTAGCCTCTGTCTTTCATTCTCTCTTCACTTCCTTCTGTTGGCTTTTGTTGCTGTTTAGCACTTCTTTAGAAACAGTCTAGCAAATATATTTAAATACAGTAATGTGTGCGTGGAAAGTGAACGTTGCTCTTGTTAAACTGAAAATTCAGTTTATTAAAGTCATTAAACTGATTCACTCAGAATCCCAGTTTTAAGTATTCTAAGTCCTGAACTTAGGACATCTATGGCAGGTAAATATTACCGTTATTATTAGTGTGGGTGTGATTTATTGTCCATCACAGCTACCACACAGCTAGCTGTGCAGCCTCCAGGATAAAGTATTGTACAATCCTGCCATCCCTGCACCAGGTGTACCCATTCCATATGCGGGCCCCTTTGAACTTAGGGTCTAGCGCATGAGTCATGTGAGCTTCTGCTTCAGGATGTCTCCCTGAAGTGGTCACTCCACCTCCCAACCCTACAGAGAATATGCTATGAGGTCCTAGCACTAACGCGGTAATAGTGACCCAATGGTTCATGCTCTACTGCTTGTTCCACAGAGATGAGCCATATTGGGCTGGGGGAAACACGTGCACGTGTCCTGCTTAGTGACAGGCAAGATACAGGCATCAAGTGGCATTACACATCTAAAAAGTATTCTCAGTACCAACATCAGGTGTTAGTTGCTCTCGTGTTCACAATTCAACACTTTGGCCCTATGCTGCCCTGTATGACCTGCTGCAGGTGAACTGGATGCAACTCTGCCTTCTTGTGCTCCTCTGGCTCCTGGTCACACACCCTGGTAGTATTTTTCCTTTCCCAGCAGAAAGTTGGTGAATGTGGTGGGTTTAGTCTGGGTCTGTAGGGAGGCACTGGTGAAGGTGGGACTATACTAAGGTGGGAAGTCTTTTGTCTGGGCCGAAATCTCTCATGTCCAGATGTGATCTCCTGCAGAGATCACATTAGCAAGGAAATAGGATAATAGCGAGCATTGAAAGAAATACTGCCCCACATTATACAAACCCCCCTGAATTTATCTTTTCTAAAACTTTAATAGGAGCATGATGATACTACAATCCTGTTATTTTTGACATTTGCCTCATGTAAGATTTAACATTATTGCCACCAGAAACTTTCCTTCCTTGTGTATATTCTGGGTCAGCAGCAGATCACGCAGGCACAACCCACTAACACCTCCTTTCTAATCAATCCATTAGGCTACAGCTAAATTCTTAAGTAACATTTAACAGGAATCTAAACTGCAGTTGAATCCTAAATTCTGCTCTTCCAAACTAGAAACTGATGAACAAAAGAGAAAGGAAAGATGCACTTCAGAAAATATTTTATTGAGTACAATACCGTTTCATTGTAGGCTTTCATCAAAGGGTCTACTTTATAAAACACCACCAACCTCTCTGAGGTTGAATACAGCTTGGGCAGGTGCACAAGGAGCGGGAGAGAGGGGCAGCATCTGCAAATTTTCATGCAAGCAGCATAATATGAGATATTTGCATCCAGACAATACCTTGTCATAGTGCCCAAGTTTGCACCATCTCACCAGAAAAAAAGAAGTAATGAATCTACATTAAAATTTTATAAAGGACTGTAACAATCAGTTACAAGCTCAAATTTATATGGTGCTGCCACTGCACATTCAATGGCTAAACTCAAGACCATAAAATGAAAATTAGGAGTTCCGAATGCAAGTACCATAGTAAGCCTTGTGTGAAAACAGGATTAACTCTAACTCCAGAAATTGATGGCTAACAAGACATCATAACTACCCTAGAGAAGGAGAGCTGTAATTCTTACCAAGGTACTAACTTCCATTTTTAGCAGATGGAAGACCATAAAAGTTTCTGGAATTGTGGTTAATCCTACAAAACACAAGTCTAATCAAGACTTGGCATAATGGTTCTTGGAAGGAGATTAAATGAACACTAGTCCACGGGCACTTTTCAGTTGTGTGAAGCACCTGCTCAACTCATAGAAAACAAGCCTTAAATGGGGTACAAGCATGGTAATATTTATATGAATGAAGCTGCTGTGCACTGGAATGTAGACCAACTAATTTTTCTGGTGTTCATTTTCAGAGATAGCAAAGCATAAATGTGCTATAAAATGTAGGAACAGTCCTAAGCAACCTTGAAAATGTCCCTATATTGCTTAGATTCTTCTCTCAACCCTCTTTCTTTATGAAGTATATATACATTCAGAGACTGTAGGAAGTTTTCAGGTTGACCATATTTCTGCAGCTAACTCTGAATTTTATGAGCCGGTCCCCACAGAATCTTTAAGAATCTGCCATGAAACCTGCACTGTACTGCCAAAGAATTTTGAGGAGCACCTGTTATAACATTAAATACAAAGGTAAGTACAGCAGTTAATATGTTGTATTACACAGAGACTTCCATTGTCCTTTGGGTTTGAATGTCCCAACATGTATAAGTACCACCACTTTATCAGGAAATAATTTTATAGAGCAAGATGGAATAATTTGCTAACACCAACAATATCTTCAAATGAAAAAGAAATTATTAAACCACATTTTAAATCAAGAAAAATGGAAATGTAAGTTTAGCATATCCATTAGCAGTTACAGAAGAAAGTCCAGAATAGTCCAGAAAGGCCAAAGTATTCAAATAATTCTGAAGGGTTCTGTTCAAATGAGTTCTTATTTATTAAAAAGACAACACATTTTCAAGAGAGCATCTTCTGCAGTGAAATAATTTAGTTTCTTCATATAGACACATCATACACAATGTTAACAACCATGAAAAACAATACAAAATGCTTTCAAATTTAACAAGTAGAAAAATATAACTAGTATATATGGCAATTGTGAATCTAATACTGTACAGAAGTATTTATGGATTTTACAAATAAATTATAGCTTAAATGCCCTTTTTAAAATTTCTAAATGTACACTGGAACATAGGTTCTGAAGTTTACCACTAACTTGCCACAAATGAGTGCCAGTCAAATGTTCTGCCCACAAGCTCAAAAAATTTCTTGTTGGGTTCATGGAAATATTCATGCAGTTTCGCAAGTAACCGGGTATCTACCTGTGGGTGTGCTCGTCCTTTTGACTCATGTAAACAACGCTCCCTACCACTGTCCCTTAGGCAGTAGAAGCCTTTAGTTTTATTGAAATAAAAGTTTGAAGCATTTATCTGTGGCGATAACTTCAAAAATCTCTCTACCTTTTCTATTTCTGGGAAGGGGTCTTTGATTAGTTTATCCCCATCTACAATGTGGATACGATCAAGAGGAAAATACTTCAGCCAGTTTTGCATGTGAACGTAGTATAAGCTTCTGTTTATTGCCTTGTAGTCCACATTGAGTTCACCATCTTTAATCAGGAATTGTTCAATGGATGGATACGGCTTGTGCTTCTGCATGTGATTATAGAACACTTGGGTGTAATCTGATAGTACTCTCTCACTTGGGTCTCTTAAAATAAGGAGTAGTCTCATTGACTGGTTCATGTTATGAACTCTTTCAGGCACTTTAGGTGATGTGAAATATGCTGGAGTTTTTTCCACGGTGATCTGATGGGGATAAGAGAATGGCATTTGATTAATATACCACTGCAATCCATTTCTGTAATGATCTTCCCAGTCAAAGAAGTGAACTTCACTTTCTGCCGCTGCAATATCTGGATGGAGACTCAACATCTCTAACAAAGCTCTTGTTCCACCTTTTCTCACTCCAATAATGATAGTCTGTGGCAGCTGGCGGCAGGATCCATTAGAATGAATGTTTTCCTTGAAGTCATTCTTTTGAGATGTTTTCTTTAAAAGCTCTCTCTGAGCAGACTGAGAAGAAGCCTCAGCCTTCGAATTTATAGCCGTTCTGGAAGGCACTATCTGAGGTTGAACAATAAGCAACACAGCTCCCAGCAGAAAAGCTGCCATGACAGAAGTTCTTAGTCTGGTTTCACTCAAGCAGGTAATGGGGCATAGAGTGTTTTCCACTGAGAACAACCTTTAAAAGTTGTTTTTGTTTTGCTGAGTGAACAAGTATTCCTCAAACAGAAACTTTGCTGAAAGAGGGAAAGAAAAAGAAGCACATTATTTTATACTCAGACATATCACTATTACAGCCACACTGCAAGTATCTTGATCTTCACAACTGAAAAACTTCTTTAGCTCTCCCAACTCCAGGCTCAGAGATCATTGGTTTAACTAAATTCTTTAAGACAGACACATACAATAATCCTATGAGAAAATTAATTCCAGTCATCAGGAGACATGAACATTCTGAATCTTTCTCTTGCACCCAGGATTCATCTGGAGTATTTTTTTTTATTATTATTATTATTTTTAAACCTGATTTCACTGGAGTTGAACCACAATCACAAAAGAATTAAGTGCTTTTTTTTATCTGCGAGATTAGATTTATCTTAGAAACAAAACATAAAAAGGAAAAGGTGTGGACTGGACCAAAAGAGCATTCCTAAAAGCTGAGAGTATTGTAGGAAGTCTGGGAATTATAGTCTCCTGAAGGACCACATGACCGCAACCTTAGAAGTAAAGCCTCCTGCAAAAAAGGCTCACACAACATAGACAGAGCTGCCCAACTGTGGGAAGGTAACATTCTCCTAGGAAGACGTAGGAAGAGCTCTGGGTGAGTAGCAGACCAAGGAAAAGGTGAGGTTTTGTGTCATTTCTAAGTGAAGTTAACATTTGCTTTGTGCTTAGGATTTCTAAGGGTAGAGTCAGGTGGCATGCAGTCTGGCGCTGCCGCAAGGTAAAACAGTGAATTCACAGTCCATAGCACGACTGCATCGATAAAATGCTAAAAGAGCTGTTCTTCCAGTCGTGCTACTCAGGAAAGGAAATATGCAGTGGATACTTCTGAAGGTCATTTCAAGAGTTAGCCAGCAAGCTGCTGTGATGTAAACAGCTAACTTGACCAAAAGACTACTAAACACCACCACTGAACTCCATTTAAAGGTCAGGGTGTTTCTAATGCAATGTTTGGAGTGAAATCTTAATGCCCTCACACACAGCCTAGCTGTTAGATTGTCATGTTACAAGCAGGTTGTGTACACAAGCTCCCTAAACTACAATGCCTTACAAAGGCTTTGTAACCTCCATGGAGGGCTGGTGTAAGTATGATTTTGGTATTGCCTAACTCCATATAGAAGTGGAAGCCACGATGGCAGAGCACCTTGTCTTAGTAGGCTACCGTAATTATGAACTTCAGCTTGGAATGACACATACTGTACCAGCTAACAAGGGCTGAAATATTGAACTTATATAGGAACAACCTGAGGAAATTCAAGGACTAGATTTTGGAAATTCTCCAGAGAATCTGAAAAGAAACTAATAACTTTTCCACAATAAGCTAAGTCCCAGTGTGACAAGGACTAATGATGTGTTTCTAAGTGATCTAGAAAGTTCTATGTAATAGCTTTGCATTTACAGGGGTCATGACTTCATCCTGAATGGAGCAGGTCTGCTTCCTGATGTTTACTACTGATTATTACTTTTATGCTTTCCCTTTTTCTAATCACTTTTAAAGGGCTACAAGGCAGAGAGACTGTTAGGAAGCAGAAATCAAGGCTGTGAGGAAAGGGAAGCAAAACGTCATGGTATATGTGAAGTCCAAAGAGCATATGCTTCCCTGTCCACCTACAGGCTTTGAGCACGTGGACATGTCCTGTTTTGGCCAGAAGGTCATGCCTTGGGCTGTTCTGTGATGCCTGACGTGAGGCAACTTCGCAGAGGAGTTTGTTGTTCTTCCATTTTTGGTTCCCGTCAAGTTTTATCGGCTGAAAGAGCTCCATTTTGGCTGTTGTTAATGTTCTGCTCTCTTTCTCTGTCCTCACCATTCCTGTTACTCTTTCTAAGCTTAATCAACTTCAGTTTTAACAAGAAATAATCTTAATTATTAGCCTCACACTGAGGATATTGGGGGGGGGGGAAACTGCGTGACAGACAATTGAATATAGCTAAATTCATGGCAGATGTCCCCACTGAGCTATGCCACCACCATATTCAGCAATGTGAGGAAATGGTACAGCACCAGACAGATTAGATCAGTGACCGATGAGCAGCTCAGCACATAAGAGCAACAAAACGTCAACTCTTGCTGAATTTTAAGGTCACAGATTAAAGGAATAGCCACTTACTCCAGAGTATATTTTAAGAGTCACTAGCTCCATAAATAGTAAGCTTGAGTTGTTGTCTTAACACCTTACTGGAAAAGCATAATAGGATTCCAGTGAGGAACAGGTTGAACTGGTGTTGAAAGGAGTTAAATTAAAGCCTAATGGTAGGAGCCCGTATTTCTTAGTAGTCAGATTGAGCTATGCTATGCCACTAGCCTCATTCTGCAGCAGGCTGCCTGATTAACTTTTAGCTGCTGGTCTTAGACATTAGTGATAAAACACTGATGGGATTTCCCCCCCCCCCCCCCCCAATGAACTATATACACCAATTAGAGACTGTTGATTTTTAATTCACAGTTTGCATACTATTCAGTTGCCAAGTTTTTTTTATTCAAACATTCTGGTGGCTGAGTATTGCATGGGAATGTTGGGGGGAAATAAAAAACACAGCAAGGTGTCTCTGAACTGTAGCTCTACTCTTGTTTTGGCTGTCATTGCTCTTTGAAATCAGACTTGTGGGGTATTACAGGTGTGGTACCAAGGGCCTCATAGGAGCTGTGCTTCTGTGTCTTCCCATTCTCAACTCAAATACTTCTTTAATTTCTTCTAAATAAACAAAATCAATTGTTTTCTGTTGCACCATGAGGCCTCAGAGTAACACGGGAGTATCTTCTGTTTCAGCCATACAGAATTTCATTGTTCCTCCCCAACTGTTTGTTCAGGTGTGCATCAGGTGTCCTTACACTGCAGAACACTGCTACAGTACCCCCAGCATTTACTGTCTTTATGCACATGCAACAAACCATATCAGTAATTACGCCATTCAAAGTACCTATGCGCTATTGTTATTTTACTTGCAAACAATAAAGCTTTGTCTCCTTTTTCTTTCCATTCTCTTTTATTTCTCTCCAACTCTATAGGTTTGATATCTGGATCAATTATTTTGTTGTGTTAGACTAATGCAACACAATGGACATGAGTGTAGCTCTAAATTCAGTGCACAACATATGTTGTGTGGGCAAAGTGGTGTCCAGGAATAAAACTGCATATAAATTGGTTGTCATTCAGCTTTCTTCCCCTAAGTCCTCTTTAACGGTTTATGCAGATCTGCAGTTTGGTGGTTGGAATTACAGCAGTTTATGTAAAATGATGCAAACGTGTATTCCATAGCTTTATCATCTGTGGCTCCAAAAAAACCGTTTCAACAAATAATAAGCATGCACTGAAGAGTTTATAGCAGCCATTCTGCCAAACAACTTCTCTACTTTAAGAATTCTGATCTTCACTGCCTCCACAATTCATGCAGAGCATACATGACTTCACTCAATGACTTTGTATTCCAGATTAGTACCAAAAAATTCAACTGACAGTCATTACTGTTGTACTTGCTACAAGTAAACGAGCAACCTGGTAAAAGAAACACAGTTTATGTTAAATGGTGCTTTGAAGATTATACCAAGACTTTTCAAAAACTCTGATTGCTTTTGCTTAATCTTTTCTTCAGCTTTCTTCAATTAATTAGTGAAATGTGCCACACTGTTTATTCAACAAGATTCAATGTGGACATTGCCAATCAAATCAGCTTTCATGATTAAAACCTCTTCAAAAGTAATAGTAACTTGGAAATAAATGGAAGCTTTTATCAGTAAATGAAGCAGGAGGACCACAGCTGCCAGCTTTCATCAACTTTTAAGAATATTATACTGCTCTTTGAAACATATGTCACTATTTTATGACTGCTGACTATCTCTTACTGTATTACCAAGGTATTTTAATGCTTCAGTATATTTATCCTCACTCAACAGTATGGCCTAAACTACCTAGATTATGTGTAATTTTTAGTTCAATTAGCACTAAGAAAATAAGGTAGCTTTTGCCTGGACTGATAACTACATTTTTGGCAGGGGTGGGGGTGGATTTAGCTCTGAACTTTCATAAGAACCTTTAAGTTAGGTGCCGAAGTGGGTAGGAGGGAACATACGGAGTGTCTGTAGGGCAGTCGATAAGCATCAGGTAGAGGCTGCTGGCAAATCCGATGGGGATACTTCACAAAAAAGCCCACAGCAACCCACTGACAGGTTTAGCAGAGCTAACGGGGACACAGTTACTGCCAGGACAGTGACTGGGAGAGGAATGACTACATCCTTCCTGTGAACTTGGTGACTTCACCTTCATTAAAGGGAAGCTGTGTTTTCATGGTTCTCTACGGATTGAGGATGAACAGGTTAAGTTTCAGATGGCTTCGTTTTCTCTCCTTGCATCTAGAAAAGAAGAGTCTGGCGTGAATGAGAACCATAGATCAGTTGCTAAAGTTTGTCTCTAGAGGGAGATCAGAGCCGAAAATCTGAGGGAGACATTCTGTCCTTATAAAGTATATTTAGTTTTGCAGATGCGATAGAACCTCAGGAGAGTTTGTGGACTTTATTTTTCTTTGCACATATTTGGGCACTCAGTACTTCAAAACACAAGACTACCATTGCTGGTTAAAACTAGCTGTGCAGCACAACTCACGCATCTGCTATGCTGGCTTCTTATATTGGGGGGAGGAAAAAAAAATAAATCCATAACTGAGCTAACCAAGTCTATAAACAACTTTCTAAACTGATGAAAAGTCAGCAATCTGAACATTTGTATTCAGCGATGTATTTAAACTGAACTAGTTCGATTGTAGTGTACTTGAAATTCTTCAAGAACTCATTGATATGAACAGTATATATTCTCATCCTTTAAGGATAGATGGTGTCTGCCATAGGATGCATTCCTTAGTTGTTTATGAGCTCTTTCAAGTGACACTTCATATCCAGTTACCATAAAACCCTAGTACAGCTATCACTTATCAGTCAAGAGCAGAAAAGGGAGCAATTTTATTTTTTTTTTTAAACTGATCTAGTTAAAGAAACATTTTTTCCTTGGAAATGCATTGTGTGTTTTGGTATTTTTAACTATTAAACTGTCTCACTATGCCCTCTTCATGAAGAAATGCTTCCCACACTTGCCCATCCCCAGTTTTTTTAATAACATTTTAACAAAATTTTTAAACAACGCATGGCAATGAAATGCTCAAATTCTAGTTCCAGGATAGTTAACTACACATAATTGCCTACTGTAGTGAGTGCTACAGAGACAAGTGTATTAAATTAAATAGAACTACATACTACTGAAGCCATAGATTTGTAGGGGCATAAACTATTGATCATCTCATGATATATAAAAA
The DNA here is from genome assembly GCA_013398295.1 of Chionis minor. Taxonomy (NCBI): domain Eukaryota; kingdom Metazoa; phylum Chordata; class Aves; order Charadriiformes; family Chionidae; genus Chionis; species Chionis minor. Next base: position 23,216 of record VZSF01005797.1, on the reverse strand, counting down.
AAGACATCTGTGCATTAGAGGGGAGGTGAAAAGACAAGGAACTGTATGAACCAGTATTACAGTGCCTAAATGATATTGTCTAGGTACATTTCCCAAATTATATTAAAAAATGCTGCAAAACCAGTAGTGATTAAACCATGGCTTTAACTTTTATAGTCAGCATGTTAAGAAATCTAATCATAATTTCAGTGCTGTTAAGATGATATATTGTCTATCAGCTGTAAGACTTCAGAAATATACTTTTAAAAGCCTCTAAATTTTGGTTAGGGGAACTTAACAAGCTGAGAAAGGCTGACTTGGTAGGAAGTATTTTTGGCTGAAATAGGCTGTATTTCTGCACCTGCTGTGATAAATACAGTTTATACAAATTAGCTAGGTCACCAGTTCATGCCTTCTAAAGAAGGAGTTCAGCTCCAGTGTGAGCAATAAAGTAGGAAATTTATAATAGACTGTAGTTATATATAACATGCACTCTTTTTCTTAAGGTCAGAAGGGACCATTGCAATCTTTCATGCCAAGAGATCATAAAAATTTTTAGAAAAGAGAATACCCTAGATTTCAGAGAACCTCATACAGGTAAAAAATAAAATGGGACATTAGAGCAGAATAAAAATAAACTTGAAAAGCTCAGGATGCACAAAAATTTTTTTACTGAATGGTAATATGGAATCCCCTACCACCTTCTAGCATTTTTTTAAGACCTGTCAGGACTCAATTTTTTTCATGAAGAGGAAGGGCGCACTGTACCACTGGCTTCTCTCTCCCTCTGTAAACCCCATTCAATTCAAAATCCAGAAATTACTCCCCACCCCACTTCCCAAACAAAATGGCTCACATTTGAATTAGGAAGCAGAAATCTACTGCACGGTTAATAGAGTTGCTTCCTAATTCATCAAAGCTGTCCCCAAGAAAACAGCCTGCGTGAAAGGATGACTCTGTCCTGTCTTGCTCCCTTTCTGTACAAAGGCTCACCTTAACTGGATGTATTGAAAAAGGGAACACAGCAGATTGAGCAATCCCATTCTCATTTCCTCTGCCAAGCAATTTTGTACTCTATAGCTGTGGGCCCCGTTTCAAATACCAGTAAGACATTTACAACAACAATAGCAACAAAAAAACTAAACCTCCGAACAATCTTTTAGTTCCTATTCCAAGCTGATTTTTGTGTCTTTCACGCTCCTGCCTTCAGGATAATACTGGAGCAGAGTGCTCACTGGTGAGGTCGTCACTGTATTAGACTTGGCTAAACCAATCAACTTACTAAGTGAAGCACTACATGGTGACCTGGAGGGAACCCACATGCTCTGGCATGAGAAGTGAGATGACCCATCAGGATCTTCTGTTTTGGACAGCCCAGGCATATTTTCAGTTTTCTTTTTCCAATTATCAAAACTTTTTATGGAAATCCATCAGCTTTCTCATATTTTGGGGCTCTGATAGCTTCTTGGTTTCGAGTAGCATTTCTAGAAGAGGGAAGGGAGAGATGCCACACCATTCAGACTCATAAAAACATTTCTGGTTGCCTCCAGTGAAAAGCAGAAGAGTTATACATATCTATACTTGCATGTATTCTTGTGTATCGGAAAACTGTTTTCCACCCACTCTGTTTTTCTGTAGTGTCTGTGGAAGCACATGGCTAATTCAGAATAGCAAGGTAGTGTGCTGACAAGAAGGGGACACAGACTAGAACCTGGCAATTCTGGGGTCCAAATTTGCCCCTGTCAAATTAGTGCCTCTCCACTGCAGCAGCTGGCTTTGCTTCACAGGCATAATCTTGCTGCCGACCTACCAGAGGCATTCATTTGAATACATAATATCAAAAACCTCTGCATTTTCAAAATAGCAAAAAAAAGGTGGGTACTGAAAGGGTGGATGTGCAAGAGAGAGCTAAAGCTGATGTCAGTAACTGCGCTCCTACTGATAGGTGCTCATTTCTGAGCAACGTGGGAAGTGCACTTGTTTGAGAGTGCAAGAAATGCTGTCAGACACAAATTGTAACGGTTATTATATTTATATATAAATATATATTTACATATTAAGTTTGAGAGCCAAACAGTATATGGGCATACACTGAACTGAATCTGTTCTACTAAGCATTCCACTTGCCATACATATGCCATATATACTGCAGAGGCTCTCAGCAGGAGTGGGCAACAAATGGGTCCCTGGTGCCAGAAGGAGGATCCCTGCAGGCACTCCATCCCCATGCCATTCAAGCCAGGTATTCATAGGACTTCCCAGATATTTCTTTTCCTCCCCAGTATCCAAAGAGGAACAGTCTTGGAACAGAGAAAGACCTCACCCTACGGCACGTACGTAAGAGAGGAATTTTAGTTCCCAGTCAGCTTAGGTGATTGAGTTGCCTGTACTTAGCCGGGTGCCCTTTCCTGATCTTTTGAATGGCTGGACGACAAGACCAAGCCAGCAGACTTCCAGCTGAGGACAGCCACCCCTCCCTCCGGGCGTCCTTTTACTCCCGGAAGATTTAAACATCTTACACCCTCATCCCCGAAGAGCACACCGCGAGCGGCAATAACCAAGCCTTCCCCGGTACTGTTCTAGGGAGCCGGTCCTTCAGAACAGAACGGAGCCCGAGCTGAGGCTTCCTGCTCTCCTGCCGGCCCCCAAAGCCCACTTCGCCCTCCAGCCCCACGTAGCTCCCCAGTTTCCCGTTCGGCACGCCGCATCCCGCCGGCTCCGGCGCTCCGTGGGAAGGGCTCGGGGACGCTGGGAGCAGCTTTGGCAAGTTGCTCCGCCGCCAGGTAGGAGCCCAGCGCTCCGCCAGCCGGCTCCCCGCCTGCCGCCCTGCCGCCACGCGCCCTTATCACTGACCCGGCAAGGGACACAAGGAGGTAGAGAAATAGAGTGCCCAGGGGCCAAATCTGCACAGATCTGCACCCCAGGTGCTGCTGACCATTCCTCTCTCTTCTTCTCCCCCCGCCCCTTTCTTTTCTCTCCCCCCCCGCCCCAGCCAGAGCCTGGCTCAGCCGGTAGGAGGGTGTGGGGTAGCAGCCGCGCATCCTCCCCCCCGGGCCGGGGCGGGCAGGTTTTGCACGGTCGCTCAGACGCGCTCCGTGGCCCCGGAGCGGCGCTCGCCTCCCGCGGGCGCGGGGCTCCCACCTGCCGGGAGCAGGTGCCGGCCGCCGGGGCGGGCGGCAGCGCAGGCTGACAGCGCCGGGGCACCCCCGGAAAGGGAAGGGGTGGGGGGAGAAGGGCGGCAGACCCCCTCCGCGCCCGCCCCCGCCGCCCGCTTCCACCTCAAACTTCCCGC